>MDKI01109005.1:0-15358 GCA_005239505.1 Nicotiana paniculata
TGCTTAAGAATTAAATCCCCTCTTATTTGAGCCTTTATTTGTTTGTTTGCTAAGTCGTACAAATTCACAAAGTTGTTTGGCCGGGAACCACACTTATGGATCCTGAGGGGTGCCTAACACCTTCCCCTTAGGATAATTTCAAGCTCTGACCCTATCTCTGGTTAACAACATAGTTGTAAATGAACCCCTTTGGTGTCCTAACACACCTTTAAAAATCGTTAGGTGGTGACTCTCAAAAACACAAAACCTTTTCCCAAAAGGAAAGAGTTGTCCCAACCGAATGTCATAAACCCGATCTTCGCGAGGAAAAAGGGGGCGCGACACAAGGATCTGAACAGACTCAAGTAGAAAGAGATTAGGGTTTTGAAGAATGGAACGAGGTGAGAAAAATCCAGTTAAGAACCGGAGTTTCAAGCCATAAACATAAAAAATAACAATACTCACAAATATAGTGACGAACACAAGGCAGGTTCATCAAAAAGTGAAGAGTTTAGGTCGACCCTGAGTTGAATATCTTTGAGATTCCTTCAAACCATGAAGAAGTCGAACAACCAGTGAAGGTAAGAGGCCAACTGGGGCCTAAAATCACCGAAAAACCCCATGGAACAGAGGGTTTCCGGTGACGACGGCTAGGGTTAGGGGAGAGTCTGAGAGAGAATAGAGGAGGGAAAGCAAACGGGGGCGGCGAAATTAGAGAAATGACTAGGGTTAGGGGCGGTTGGTGTTAATTAAAAAAGGAAATGATCCTGGACTGTTGATATTTTGATATCAACGGCCAGGATTTGATCTGAGGGGGGTTAGGCGGGTTAGGAATTGGGTCAGGGTATTTGGGATGTAATTTTAATTGGGCTGGGGGTAATGTTTTGGGCTAGGTCCGAAATTAAAACATAATTAGAAAGGCTATTTGTTAAATACTCAATTAGTTTGATAAATAATTTTTAAAATAGTTAATAAATTATAAAAATTATTTTCATACATAAAAATGATTTAAGATAATTACTTAATATTATAAAAATATAAAAACTATTTTCTGGTGAAAGAAGGTAATGATACACACATGAATTATTATTGCAAAGTTATTACAATTATAACCCTAAAAATGTAAATGTGGCTATTCATGAAATAATTAAAGCTCAGTTTAAATATAAATGATAAAATTAAGCAATAAAAATTGTTATAAAACCATTTGTGATGCAATTAGTAATTATTTATATAATAGAATATTGGGATAAATTGATAAAAAAACCTTAGAAAATGCAAAAATTATTAATTGATGCTCATGCATTTTTTTGAAGCTATATATGCATTTTAAAAATAATATAGGGGAAAATTGGGTATCAACAACTACGACACATCGTAATGCTAAGGTACGGGATGTAACACCTTTGTATTCACAAAAGGTTGAAATGCCTTAGCATGAAACAATAAGGTTGTGTTCGAGGGTTCGAACAAACCTTGTCTTTATTGCCTTTCTGGGTTAAGGAATTATTGGGATTCGATGTTACTGAAGTTTTTTCCCCGAAAATATTTTAAGCTTGAGACTTTGTCGAGGGTAGCCTTTAGAACCAGTTGTGAAAGAATTTTTCTTTTTCGAAGGCCTATTTTTGTTACGGATTTCGGACGTCTCCAACCGTGTTAAATTGGCCGTAACCTTTTAGTTCGGAAGCTTCCCATTGGGATTGTTTTTCCGTTTTATCTGGGCTTTCCCGAGGTAATAGTCCCTGAGTAGGGTGGCCATGGACTTTAGAAATCGGGGAGTTGTCTATTAGGTCTTTCGCCCCCGAGGCCCGATGACTTGGGCCATTTGAGTTGGACGACAGTCCCCGAGTGAGGGAGTGGTCATTCATATTCCGGTTAAGTATTGCCCTTGGGCTCGTTATTTTCGAAAGTATGAAGCTCTTTAAGAGATGTAAAGAGGAAAAAAAATTAAAACATCAGATGTTTGCAAGGAAAGTACTTCTCTTTATTCTTGATCAAAACAGTCATACATGAGTACATGTTTTATGACAGTACTTGAGAAATCTACGTGGGAACAGTTCGTTTTGACCGTTTGGCTCTTACAATAAATTCTATCTATCGAGATCAACCCTTCATGAAGTAGTTTCCTCGCTAGAGTTGATATTCGAAGATAACGCGTATTCGAGGGTAGCCCTCCCCCCTTCCAATACTCGAGGTTGATTGTAAAGGGAGCTCAGATATTGTTAAATTGACCTTCGATGCCGATTCGTAATTGTGATTGATTCTAAGTTAGCATGATTCATTGTTGCCTCGTTAAAAACCTCGACGGAAAACCCATTTGGGACAAAACCGGTCTAAGGGAAAAAGAGCACAACACGTGCTTTCAGACCTAAAGACTTCGTTCGTTCGTCGAAAAATCCATTATCGTTTCTTGTTGACCACCTGCAAGTGTTAGTGTGAAATAAAAAGGAAATAGAAATGGGTCGTACCTTATCAGTAATACCGTTTTAGGTGAGATACGTTCTAATTGCTCGGGAGTTGTTCTTCATTCATCGTTCCGAGCTTGTAGGACCCTTTTCTAGTGACCTCGAGAATCTTGTACAGTCCTTACCAGTTCAGACCCAATTTCCCTTCGTTCGGATTTCGGGTGTTGATGGTGACTTTACTTAGCACTAAGTCCCCGAAGTTAAAATACCGAAGATTGGCTCTTCGATTGTAGTATATCTCGATCCGTTATTTTTGGGCGGCCAATCGGACTAGGGCACCTTCATGCCTTTCATCCAATAGTTCTAGGCTCGTATTCATGGCCTTGTCACTAAACTCCTTTGTTGCATATCGGAACCTGATACTCGGCTCCCCGACTTCGATCGGTATTAGAGCTTCAGCGCCATAAACTAATGAGAATGGGGTAGTCCCGGTACTGAATTTTGAGGTTGTGCGGTATGCCCAAAGAATTTCGGGTAGAATTTCCTTCCACTTCCCTTTGGCGTCAGTTAGCCTCTTCTTTAGATTTTGGATGGTAATTTTGTTGGTTGATTCGGCTTGCTCATTCCCGCTGGGATGATAAGGTGTTGATAGGATTCTTAAGAAAGCAATAAGATAACATAAAAGTAAATATATTTGGTAGTGGTTCGAACGTGTCCATATAAGTGATATTTTACTCCATTTTATAGGGAATTTCTTAATATAACGTCTACTCTTCTTAATGATTGAGCATTAATGAATATTTATATCATTTTTGTAACGTTACAATAGGTAATTGTAACTGTTGTGTGAAGATTCTGTAACGTTTAGCTCATTGATTGAAGATTTATGAATCTGCCCTTTATTCTGACTGTGTCTCTTCAACTTCTCAATTAGACTGGAGCTTCCGCT
Source organism: Nicotiana paniculata (assembly GCA_005239505.1). Lineage (NCBI taxonomy): Eukaryota > Viridiplantae > Streptophyta > Magnoliopsida > Solanales > Solanaceae > Nicotiana > Nicotiana paniculata. The sequence continues at coordinate 3,334 of MDKI01109005.1, forward strand.
TCTAATTATCTCGTGGGTGTTTACCTCGTACCTCTTTGCTCCGTACCTCTTTCCAAGCTTTCATCCAGCTTTCGTCGTTCCATTGTTCCACGTATACTGCTTTGTCATCCAAGATATTATACATGTAATGTCTATTTTTTTTACCAGTACATATAGTCCCCACTTACCATTTATTTATCAATTGAATATTTGGTAAGTGGATACACATTTATGGCGGGAATGTTTTGATGTCGTTCTACTCATGTCATTGCATCTGTCTCTAAACGTATGCTTCGCTTGTCACATCTATTAAATGCATGTGCCACGTGGTGATTCCGGATTGGTTCTGCAATTCATCAGCGCACTTTAGGGCTTTTTGCGGTTGCATCAGTCACGAAGTGAAAGTTTTAATAATGACTTTCACATCAATATCTTTCCATTTTTTGACGGTTGCCTTCGTGTATAAATACCCATTTTTTCCTTTGCTTCTACGAAAAACATCTAACTTTCTTTTGTTGCTTGCAAATCCTTCTTTCTTGCAAATATGTCTTCTTTAAACCAAGACCCCAAAAAAGTAATAATAGTCGATAAACTATCTCCTTCTTCTGCTCCGATCCAGAGTAGGAGGGGCGGTAGGTTAAGGAGTTTGGGCTCAACAACTTCTAGAGGGTCCTCTTCTTATCAACGTAACATTACTTCCCCACCAACTTCTTGGGTTTTTGTTACTCCATCTTCTTCTAGGGCTAGAGCTTCTAGATCTTTTTCTAAGAGTAAAGAGTCCAATGAACCATTTCGCGAACCAAAGGTAGATGAGATTTTACCCGCTGAATTTTCTTTCGTAAATGACAGTGAAGCCATAAGAAAATAGCTCTCTTCCATGACGTCTCATGATCGCGTTGATCTTTACCCTACTCAAAGTATTGAGGGTTTTAGTTCTCTTGTGTTCAGAGACTGTTATTGGAAATTTGATTTCCCGGTCTTGATCCCCAATGAAAATAAAAGGATAACTTCTCACAAAGCAGGCTATTCTTTTGTATATACCTACCCTTTTACTTTGGGTTTCAGGCCTTCTATCGACCCGGTCATTATAGAGTTTTGTCGATTTTTTAACGTGTGTTTGGGACAAATCAGTCCTATCGTTTGGAGGGAAGTAGCATGCCTCAGATATTTTGCTAACTTAGATTCACTTCCTTTTACCTTTTATCATCTTATTCACCTCTGCTCTCCCAAGTTATTTCGCCAAGGAATCTTTACTCTTGTGGCTAGGAGTAAGAGAGTTTTAGTCAATCCTGATGATGATAAAGATAGAGGTTGGTATGACAGGTTTGCTGCTGCCCCTACAGGTGGATTAGTAGGTGAAGAAAATTTACCCTTCCCTGAGAAGTGGAACTTTGCACGTAAGTTTTTGTTTACTCACTTATTTCCTTATTCTTGATAGATGTTTAGTACCGTGACTATTTTTGTCTTTTTTTTTCCAGCAACCATGGGAACCATCGAGGAGATTTCCGGTTTCCGTGGTTGGGTAGAAAAATTGTTGTTGATCGCTCCAATGGAATAACGTTCTTAGAAATACCTTTCTGCAAGGTTTGGTTGGAAAGTAAGAACCTATGGTAGGTTTTTTTTACGTTTCCCTTTTCTCTCTTTTTTAAACTTCTCTAATCCTCTTTGTTTGTTAGGGTTTCCCGCTCGTGGTGTTACCACTGCTGCTATAACTGCTTCGAAGCTCTCTTTGGCTAAGGCTCAAGAAATTATCTTAAATTCTTCTTCGTCAAAAAAGAAAGTGGATAGGACTCAAACCTTAGAATATGAGGAGGAGCAGGAGGAAAGCTTGTTGGTTCGTAGGCCACGAGCAAGAAGAAGAGTCATGTCTGATGACGAATCTGCTCCCCTTACTGGTCCATCTTCCATGCCTGAGCCCGATCATTCTACCCCTGCATACTCTGAGGATGGAACTTCTTCTGCAGCCACTAAGTCAGTTGAGTAATTGTTCCATCAAGGTTTTGTTTCAATTTCTGAGGAGACGCCTCTTGTCATATTTCCTCCTTCTGCTCCAGTGGAACTTCAGTCCACCGTGCTTGTTGTTGTTTCTGCTTTCCCGTCTGTACCACCCATGGCTCCTTCATCTACCCCTACTATCGTGCCTTCTATTATTGAAGTAGGGTCTTCTATCAATGGGGAGATAAAGCGAATTATGATCGAGGTTCCTCCGGAAGGTAGCCTCTTAAAGAAATCAGGCCAAGCGGATGTGTGGTTGAAGCCTTTGATTGGCCCGGTTGAAAAGTCAAAATTGGAAAGTCATAGCTCCTTAACGTGGATGAATGAGATTGTACACTCATCTTTGAAGGTAACCTTCCTGCTATTTCTTCTTAATACTAACCTTTGCCGTATCTAATTTTCCTTTTTTTGTAGATCAATCTCATTGGTACAGAGTTGATGAAAAGGATTGTACATACGGAGCAGTTAATGAATGACCACCATACCGAGGCTGATAACTGGAAGGAACAATTTGAGAGCCTTCAACTTGATATGTAAGCATTAGAAGAGGAAAAGTGCACCTTAGAGCAGCAGTTAGAGTAATTGCAGCGGAATTGGCCATCGAGAAGGCTTCATCAAGTCAAGCAGGCAAGGATAACAACGTCCTGGAGTCTTCCTTTGCAGAGCAGCTTTCCCATGCTACTGAAGAGATAAGAAGCTTGAAGGCTTTGTTGGACCAGAATGAGGCTTATGCTGGTGAAATTGTGCTATCACTTACTCGGACCCAAGAGGACCTCCGTGAATCTTCAAACAAGATTCAGCTCCTGAAAAGATCTTTTGCCCCTTTGCAGGCTTCTTATGATGTTATCGTGGTTGAAAGAGATGAGTTGAGAGTCGATATTGAACAATGGGAGAAATATTACGAGGCTCTTGAGGATAAGGCAGATAATGATGTGAGTTGGGCTTATTTGAATGCCCGGCTTGACACATTGACAGAAATGGGCCAAGAAATTTTTGAATTAGAAGCTGAAATTTCCAAGACTAAGGAGACGATTGAAAAGTCTCGGCAAAGTCAAAAATTTTCATCACCTGAAGTTGAAGTTCCAATGGGTGATGAGATCGTGCCTGATGAAGTTTTTGCCCAAGCCTCGCCATCTCAAGTTGCTCCTCCTGCTGATGAAGATAATCCTCCCAGTTCCTAGTGAAAGTTTATCAACCCCTCTTTTTTTTTTTGGAACAATTGGTGGTTACCCCCGGTCCCACTTGGGGGTGAAGTTTGATTTAGTAAGTCCCCGATTTTACAACTTTGGGGCAACTTTGTATAAACAAATTTGGTTTAAACTAAGTTAATACTTAGTTTTTACCATTATATAATATTAGTATTTACATTTCTTAGCATGACTTGTGTTTTTTCGAGTTTTCTTTTTTACTCTTAAGTGTTTGCATTCTTTACGTTCGGGTTTTTGCTTTACCCCTTTGGTACTTATTTTTGCATTAAAAAATGCTTCAGCATTTCGTGTCTTTTTGAAATAAGCACGTTTTATAAAAGAGGGCCCTTTATGAACGACACTTAATGAAGAAGACGTCTCAACTTCATAATGGTGTAAACATACAAAAGAGAGATAGGAATTCACATGTTTACTTCGAATAATGTTTTGCAGAAAGTTTTATATTATTCGAACTTTCGTAAAATTTTACATGTGTTTGAGCATCGTCCATGACTCTTTCGTAACTGTTTTCATTTACAACAGGTTTTGAATAAACACGGGGGTATGAATTTCTTCTCGTAACTAAATTATGCCTTAAACCTAAACATTCGTTTATATTCACGAGTATGTTTTTTGTAGATTTCTGAATCAGGCTTTGTGTTTTTGTCTTTGACTCTTTGATTCTGCTCGTAACTTTTGATTTGTTGGGAAAAATGGATCCTTGAACTTTGACTCTTTTGATAGTCTTCTTTGCCTTTTCCATACTGTATAGTCCCCCAAGTGTTTGAGCTTTGAAGAATGAAATCTCGAGCACTTGACTATTCCTTTCTCGTGGTCCTTTTCCTGAAAAAGGAAAAACATACGGGACTCGAAGGTATATAGTTTAGATGATGAGTACTTAACCCTTTGAAATGTCCATCAGAAAGTTATAACCCTAGACCGGGAATTCAATTTTTTCCTCGTGTCTATTCAGGTCTAATATCATCATCTGGTTGTGGGTTAGCTTTTTCCCTATCATCTAAAATGGTTAGTATAATTTTAACTGTTTTAAATAAAATTGAACATAATGATACCTGACCGTGGGTTTCCAACTCATAAGCACCTTTTCCAGCAATACAACGCACTTTGTAGGGTCCTTCCTAATTTGGATTTAATTTTCCTGCTCCAGCCTCCTTTGTTGATTGAAAAACTTTCTTAAGGAAAAAGTCCCCAATTTTGAAATATCTGAGGTGAGATTTTCTGTTGTAATATCGCTCTATGATTTGCTTTTGAGCTGCCATGCGTATTAAAGCAGCTTCTCTTGTTTGCTCGAGTAAATCCAGATTTGTTCTCAACTTGTCATTGTTTGTTTCTTCTATTGTTGTTGTGAATCTCATGCTCGGTTAACCAATTTCCACTGGTATTAGAGCTTCTGACCCGTAAACAAGCGCGAATAGGGTTTCTTCTGTGGCTGTCTTTGCAGTAGTTCTATAAGCCCATAATACTGCCGGTAGTTCTTCAGGCCAATTTTCCGTAGCTTTTTCCAATCGTTTCTTTAGATTGTTAAGAATGATTTTATTTGTTGACTCATCTTGCTCGTTAGCCACAGAATGATATGGTGAAGAAGTGATTCGTTTGATTTGCCTGCTTTGGAAGAATTTTGTGATTTGAGAGCCTATGAATTGTGGGCCATTGTTACATACAATTTCCTTTGGTACACCAAAATGGCATATCATGTTTCGCCATATGAAACTTTTCACTTCTTTTTCTCGCACTTGTTTAAAAGCATCTGCCTCTACCCATTTTGAGAAATAATATGTTAATACAAGTAAAAATCGTACCTTTCCTCTGGATAGGGGTAGAGGTCCTACTATATCCATTCCCTATTTCATTAAGAGCCAAGGTGATACAACCGGGTGTAATAATTCTGTGCGCCGATGCATATTGTTACCATATCGCTGTTATCGTATTTAGCACAAAATTTTCAGCGTCTTCTTCCATCTTAGGCCAATAGTACCCTACTCTGATTAGGGTTTTGACTAAGGATCTTGCACCTACTTGGTTCCCACAATGTCCTTCGTGTACTTCTTTCATCACGTACTCAGTCTGGTTTGGTCCAAGGCACCTTGCCAAGAGACCTCCAAACATTTTGTGATACAGATTGTCACGAACTAGGCAGTACCGTGCAACTTTTCAGCGAAGTGCTAGAGCTTCTTTCTTATCTTTAGGAACGGTACCATTCTGCAAAAAATTTATAATTTCGTTTCTCCGATCCCATGTTAGATTATTAAATGTTACCTCATTCTTGTCCTGGTCAATTGCTGAATGAAATAAATGTATCACAGTAGCATTGTCTTTATTCGTTACATCTGTAACTGCTGCAAGATTAACTAACGCATCTGCTTCTGCGTTTTCCTCTCTAGGTACTTGCATAATCTTCTATGACTGGAATTGCTGTACCAGGACTCGTGTCTTTTCCAAATACTGTTGCATTCGAGTCTCTCTAGCAGTATAAGTCCCCTGCATCTGGTTCACCACTAGTTGAGAGTCACTTTTGATCACGATCTGCTCAATTGAGAGTTCTCGTGCTAATTTGAGTCCTGCAATGATAGCTTCGTACTCTGCTTCATTGTTAGTAATGGGATAATATTTAATAGCTTGCCTTATCTTTTCATTCGAAGGTGGTATTAAAATAATTCCCAGCCCGGCTCCCTTGATATTAGAAGAGTCGTCGGTGAATAGAGTCCATATTCCTCGATTAGCTACGGTAAAGATTTGTAACTCTTTTTCTACTTCAGGAATTAAGCTAGTGTTAAAATCTTTGTCCTCCCTTACCAGGACTGCACTTACAGCTATTTCTGTCACATCAAGATAAATGTATAACATTTCCCCTTCCTTTAATGGGGGATTCGATAGATAAGCCTTCAAGTCTTTAAGAGCTTGTTGACGTTCTTCAGTCCATTCGAACTGATACCGATTCTTTAGTACTGAGAAGAATTTAAAACTCTTCTCTGAAGATCTGGAGATGAATCTTCCTAAAGTAGCAATCCTACTTGTTAATCTTTGAACTTTTGATTCGACGCCAAAGGCACATTTTTCTGGATTTAACTTCATGTTATAACTGCGGAGGATCTCGAAAGTAGTCGAGAGATGTTGGAAATGATCTTTTGCCTTCGTTTACTTTACCAACATGTCATCAATGTACACCTCCATTGTTTTCCCAAGATGTTCCTAGAACATCTTGTTCACTAGCCTTTGATACGTGGCTCCAGCATCGATCACTTGATTCTTGAACGATCCCTGCTTTCTTTTCTTTTGCTTGACAGGTACGAAGGATGTGTCTTCATTTAGTTTATGAGTCATCACTTCTCTTCTGGTCGGGCTTAGACTTGCTCCTATGTGGATTTTGTGCTCAGGCTTAAGCTCGAATAGCGGAACAGCTTCGAGCTCCTCAGCCGTTGTCTTGATATTTTCATTCTCTTCTGGTTCTTAAATAATATTAGGCTTGGAATCTATGTGCGTATGTCTTGATGTGACATCCGTGGTGATTTGATTCACCGTGTCTTTATCATTTGCTTTTGTGTCTGTTCAAGTTGCTCCCTCGTCTTTTGATTCCTCCGCTATTTCTTTTTTATTTGAATGCATCACTGAGTTGATGTTTCTTGAAGTCTGCTGATCACCTTGTTGGATTCCCCATCTGGAAGGGAATTTGATTACCTGATTCAAGGTGGATGGTACTACATCCATGTGATGGATCCATGGTCTCCCCGTGATTACATTATAATCTATATTTGTATCTATAACTTGAAATTTCGTTTCCTTGACGACGCCTTCTACATAGGTATTAAGCTCAATTTCTCCTTTTGTTATGACAATAGAGTTGTCGAATCCGGACAAGGAACGTGCTTTTGGAATTACACGGTCCCCCATTAACATCTCTTCCACAACCCTCAGCAAAATGATATTGATCGAGCTACATGGATCAATCAATACTTTTTTTATGTTAGTGTCATGTATAAGTAGAGATATTACTACTGCGTTGTTATGTGGAAGCAGTAATCCATCAACATCTGAGTCATCGAATGAGATGTTGTCAGCCTCTAAAGTTTCACGAGTCCGTTTCCCGTGGTCACTGTGAACTTGGTCATCCTTCTTGCTGAAGTATAAGTTACGTCATTTACCTCATCTCCTCCATTTATCACGTTTACAGTTCTCTTCGGAGATGGTGGTTTTGGGGGCTCCTGCCCATTCTTCATATATGCATGTTTAACTTTTTCACTAAATAGTTCTGTTAGATAACCTTGTTTTAATAAGTGTTCTACCTCACCTTGCAATAACGTGCAGTCTGATGTTTTGTGCCCGTGATCATTGTGAAATTCACACCAGAATTTTGGGTTCCTTCTATTTGGATTTGACCTTATTTCCGGCCAACGAACTTTATCACCCATATTTCTTAATACTGTAATTAATTCAGAAGTACTTACATTGAAATTATAATCTCCAATCCTTGCATTACCTCTACTTCGCTCATCTCGATCCTTTTTGGATCTTGATGATGATGAGCTCGAATCTCTATTTGACAGTCTGTGATCAAGCCGTGGGTTTTCAAATTTGGAACCAACCTCTCGTCCCGAATATCCCATGTACAGTTCATACCTGCTTTTGCTAGTTTTCCTTTCTGATTCGGAACGTCTAGAATCCATCTTGTCTTCTGCTTTTGATTGGGAAATAATATCTTCCTCAAAGGTGTTGCACTTGGCTTCCAGGGTTGTTGAGAGTATTTATCAATATCAATACCCTTGATGACAGGTGGTACTCCAGAAATTTGCTCGATGCGATCATTTTGTTCCTTCACCTGTTTCTGCGAGGTTAGTATTAAAGATTGTAAATCTGAATTATTAGACATACCTGGTCTTCCTTTAAGTGATTCATATAGAGTGCCTCTACTTCCTGAATTTGCTAGTCCAGATTGTGGATTTTCTATAGTGGCGGTGTTGTTTGGAGGAGGCGTAGGTGTCACAGTTGGTAGCCCCCTCATGAAAGCTTGAAGAGCTTCACTCACATATTCACCAACCATCTGCTTCACGGTATCTTGTTCTCATGTTTGCTCGTTTCTAATTTGATCATTGTTGTGAGTTGTAGATCTTTTTGGGGAGTTGTCCCTTGAACCTCGTGGGGATCCCTGGGGCGATGGAATTGGGGTTCCAGTTGTTTGTTGGTTTTTGTCGTTGGTATTCGACATGATTCAATAAAGGTTATACGAGAAAAAACAAAGATTATCAGATTCCCGGTAACGAAACCAATTTGTTTAACCAAAGAATTAGATTCTTAGTCAAAGTTATTTTAAGAAGTACTCGGGCTTCTGATAACCAAAGAGATTAGCTAATAATAGGATTTGGACTTGTAAATAAGAAAGCAATAAGATAGAATACAAGTAAGTATATTTCGGTAGTGGTTCGAACGTGTCCATACAAGTGAGATTTTACTCCCTTTTATAGGGAATTTCTTAATATAACGTCTACTCTTCTTAATGGTTGAGCATTAATGAATATTTATATCATTAATGTAACATTAAAATAGGTAATCGTAACTGTTGCGTGAAGATTCTGCAACATTTAGCTCATTGATTGAAGATCTATAAATCTGCCCTTTATTCTGACCGTGTCTCTTCAACTTCTCAATTAGACTGGAGCTTCCTCTTCTAATTATCTCGTGGGTGTTTATCCCGTACCTCTTTCCAAGATTTCATCTAGATGCCGCCCTTCTATTGTTCCACATATACTGCTTTGTCATCCAAGATATTACACGTGTAATGTCTATTTTTTTTACAAATACAATGATGTGATCCCAAATGAAGTCGATGACTTCCTTCTCCCTAACTTTCTCGAAGTCCTGTGCTTCAACCCACTTAGGAAAATGGTCAGTCATAAATAAAATAAATTGAGTTTTACCTGGTGCCCATGGAAGAGGGCCAATGATGTTCATTCCCCACTTCATGAATGTCCATGTTGACAAGACCGAATAGAGTATTTCCCCGGATTGGTGAATCATCGCTGCATGTCTTTGGCATTTGTTCGCATTTTCAAACAAACTCTTTCATATCTTTTTCAATGTCGATCCAGTAACAGGCGGCTCTGATTACCTTTTGGACTAGTGATTCATCACCGGAATGATTTTCACAAGTGCCCTCGTGAACTTCCCTCAACATATTCGGTATCTCCCTATCCCAGACATATCTCTAGTGGACCATCTAATATTCTCCTAAACAAGGTTCCGTCTTCGGACAAGGTGAATCGTGCAGCCTTCGTGCGTAGGGCCCTCGATTCTTTTCGATATGAGGGAATCTTCCCGGTCTTCAAATACTCTATGTATTTATTTCTCCAATCTGAGGTCAAACTTGTGGAGTTTATCTCGAAGTGGCCTTCTTCGACCACTGATCTCATAAGGTGCATGACGGCCCCCGAATTGATCTCGTTGTCCTCGACCGATGACCCTAAGTTCGCGATGTCATCAACCTCACTATTTTTATCTCGAGGCACATGTTGTAAAGTCCAATCCTTAAATCAGAGTAAAGTTACTTATAACTTTGTCACGACCCGGATTTCCCACCCTTGGGAATCGTGATGGCGCCTACTAGTGGAAGCTAGGCAAGCCAAACCTTAATTGCCTTTTTCATTAACACGTTACCTCATTTAACAATTATCAGCAATCGCATGCAAACAATGGAATTTAATAATAAAGCGGAAGTCTTAAATTATAGAAAAACTGAGTAGAAATGCGGAAAATTCAACATAAGCCTCTACCCAAGACTGGTGTCACAATACTCACGAACTATTAAGAGTACTAAATACAATCGTCTAAGAGAAAAAACAACTGTTTGTCTCGAGTACAATGAGATAACAGACTGAAATAATAGATAGAGGAAACGCCGGGTCTGCGGACGCTTGTAAGGTTACCTCGGTATCTGGCTGGACTGAAGTCCTGCTCCCGCACTACTGCTGCTATCAGAGACCTGGATCTGTGCGAAAGAGCACAGAGTGTAGTATAAGGACAACCGACCCTATGTGCTGGTAAGTGCCTAGCCTAACCTCGTTCGGGTAGTGACGAGGAAGGTCAGGGCCCTACTGAGGTTAAACAATATAATAGGAATTCACAGTATGAAAACAGGCAGTAATAATAAGTACAACAGTGAAATAAGGCATGTCAATAACAAAAACACAAGAACAGAGTAAACACGGAATATGTACAGCTCAATAATAATGGTAACAATGAGGATCTCCCAGGATACCGTCCTGTAGTCCTTTTCTCAACTGTCCAGTGGACCTCCCGGGATACCGTCCCGTAGTCCATCATATGTATATCTGAAGGAGCTCCCGGGATACCGTCCCGTAGTCCATCATATGTGTATACCCGAAGGATCTCCCGGGATATCGTCCCATAGTCCATCATATGTGTATATCCGAAGGATCTCCCGGGATATCATCTCATAGTCCATCATATGTGTATATCCGAAGGATCTCCCGGGATACCGTCCCGTAGTCCAGCTATCAATGTGCAGGGGGATCTATCGGGAATCAAACCCGCAGTCCCAAAGTAAATATGCAGGAGGATCTATCGGGAATCTAACCCGCAGTTCCAAAGTAAATGTGCAGGGGGATCTATCGGGAATCTAACCTGCAGTCCCAAAGTAAATGTGCAGGGGGATCTATCGGGAATCTAACCCGCAGTCCCAAAGTAAATGTGCAGGGGGATCTATCGGGAATCTAAACCGTAGTCCCAAAGTACACAAACAAGGGGGGGAGCTACCGGAATCCAACATCTGTAGTCCCAATGTAAATATGTAGCCACAACAAGGAGATATTTGGAAATAGAGTGCAAAGAAAAATACAAGGCAACAAGTAGTTCTAGCCTAACATGTTTCACGTAGTACAATCAAAGCAACTTAAGCAAATAGGCAATTCAAGTCAGCTAGGTATGCTTTTCTAACTAACATAGGCTATAATTGCAAGTAAAATAAAACATGTAAGAAGAAACTCAATCGAAGTATTTAATGTAAAAACCGGATTTTCAACAATTAGCACAAGTACACGCTCGTCACCTCACGTACAGGGCATTCAATTACCAATCTTCACATCCTAAGGGGAAGGTCCCCCACACAAGGTTAGACAAGCCACTTACCTCGATGCTTTGAACTCAACTCAAGCCTCAATTATAGCTTTACCCCTCGATTCCACCACAAATCCGCTCGAATCTAGTCACAAGTTACTTAACTACATCAATAAACGCTAAATGGATCAATTTGAATGCATAAAAATGAATTTCCCAAAGTTTTGCCTAAAAAGTCCAAAAATTCCCCCGGGACCACATGGTCAAAACCCGAGGTTCGAACCAAAACCCGATCACCCATTCCCTCACGAACCCAAATATGCGATTTATTCTGAAATCGGACCTACAATTGAGGTCCAAATCCCCAATTTTAGAAAAACCTAAGTTCTACCCAAAACACCCAATTTCACCCATGGAAATCTTTGATTTTTAAGTTGAAAACATGTTAAATGATGTTAATTATTGAAAGAATTGAGTAAAAACCAACTTACAAATGATTTGGAAGAAGTTTTGTTCTTGGAAAAATCGCCTAAGTGTGTTTGAGTTTGAGAAAATATGAAAAATGGAGTCAAAATTCGATTTAAGTGTATTGCAAGCCTCTGGTTGGTATGGGAATTGCGAACTGGGGTTCGCAATTTCGAACCCCATCCTGACATTGGAAATGCGAAGTTTTGCTCGCATTTGCAAACACTGAGCAAAAGGAGGGACTTCGCATTTGCGACTGATGTGTGGCTAGAATTCGTGATTTTAAGCATTATATACCTCGCATTTTATGTGCT
>ML303917.1:0-36374 GCA_005239505.1 Nicotiana paniculata
CATTTAATTTAATTATTAAATAATTAATTAAATAAACTTTGTCCAAAAATAAACTTATCGATCATTTGACAAAGCCGAAGCCGAACGAGCGACGACGACGGCGCGAGGATACATCCTCTTCAACTCCTTTTAAGAGCTCTAAGAAGTGATCCTATATTTATACACACAAGTGTAGTTGTCTTTCACCAATGTGGTACAAAGTTCATGACAAAAGCTCACTTGATTCAAATTTTNTTAAAGTCTTTAAGGCCAATGCTTAAAGTCCAACATATTTAAATAGCACATAGAGTCTTAATTCATATTACACTTACAAATATATATGCGCACGCAAAACAAAATACAATAGATTTAAAATAAAATGAATATACGATAATATCAAACGATAAGACCTAATACCATTAAACTAAAATAGGTCTGTTGAAATCCGTCTTACATAAGAATGAACAACAAAATTATTATCATAATTACTATTTTAGAATGACTCGAATGCAACTGTTCATCTAACCTATAATATAAAAAAGTTGGAACTACAAAAAAAATTATATTTTAGGACAAATATAACAAAATCGTATCTTTATAACTGAAAATCTAGTAAATATTATACAAAATAAAAAAGATACCATCACTGCTCATTCAGATACAAAATGCATTAGAAAAAGAGGAAGAATATAGAGAGCAGATTAAAGGAAAAAAGAAACTTGATTACCATTACAGACAATTGCCTTTAAGCAAAAAATAATAAGTATATAATATACAATAGAAAAACATACATTATAATTTACAACTAAAGATATTTTAAACTAATAATCGTACATGATATATTGTAAATAAAAATCAAAAGTAAGAATCACAAATAAGTTTATTTTTGCAGAGATCGATATTATTATGAGTTTATGATAAAGAATGTGGCATATCGACTTTTTTTTTTTACAGAAGTGTTCACTTCCTCCTTACTTTAAATGGTTATGATTTTAATACTCTAGAATCTTTAATCCTAAGATATATTTGGTAAAAGAATACTAATCCTAAACTAACATTAATTGCTGATATTTTATTCGGTTATGGTAAAAGAATACTAAACCTAAAATAACATTAATTCTAGAAAATTAAAGATTAGACTTGTATCCTACGATAATTATGATAGGAGTAAAAGAATACTAAATCTAATAATATTAATTGCTTATTTTTATTTTCTTTTGATTTTAAAATTTTGGGAAACCAAAATGAATCTCCTAAACCTAACAGGAGACATTTAATACTCCTAAGTCCCAAATGTAAACGGGGTTGACAGTGAACGAATTGTAGTGTGAATTGGAATTGAAAAATCAAATCTTTATATAGTAGGAAAATTATTAAATTACTATTCCTAAATAGTAGGAAAATAATTAAATGATTATTCTTAAATAGTAGGAAAAATAATCAAATTATTGTTTTATCCGATGTGAACTCTATTTTAAAAGGGTAAAAAAGACGAACGATATTTCGCTAAGGGTCTTCGTGTTTTTAACATAGTACTAGCTTCTATTTACGTGCGTTGCACGTGTAAGTCGCGTCTTGTTAGTATAAATATTATATACAACGAGAATAAACTATATATAATAGCAATTAACGTGCAAATAAATTCAACATACAATTAAAATTAATAAAAAATAAGTGTAGTTAAATTGATGTAATAGTTGATTTTAAATATGTTGGACATCTTCTATACTTGCAAACATCAACACTTCGATTAGTTAAGGTAGTCATATAACATTTGTGACTATAGATAATATATTATATGAGTTAATAACATGTTATGTTATATATCTTACCTAATAGTATCTCTTTATAGATAATACTGTGCAACATGATGTTACCTATGTGAAAAAATATATTGCACTAACTACAGGCCAACGTTGGAGATTGTTTGATCCTATGCTTTATTTATTGTCATTAAAAAATATAAATATACTGATAATTATTTTCTAATGAATTTAAAAGAGTATCCTTTATCTTCTGTAAGCAAAAGTTGAATTATTGATTTAACACATGCTTGAAAGTATTTTTGGTCTATTATTATATTATTCTTGTACTATTATATAAATAAGCAGTTTGAAGGATCCAAAATTCTTAGTAACATGAATGGTGCATTTTTTTTAATAGCAACCAGTGTACCAAAAAACTTATTTGTACATAATCATGCATGTATAAAAAATAAATATATTATAGAAAATAGCTCTTATAAAAATGACTTCAAATAATTAATAGTGCAAATTCTAACTGAATATCAATAATTAGTGTGCTATTGAAGCAGGCAAAATTTGCAAAATACTATAGCATGAGACTATGTCACAAAAACCATACTCGCTGCATATATATACGATATATGCACAAGCTTACCTATACAAAATATGTTTAAAGCATTATGTTTGAAACTAAAAAGAAAAATCAACGAAAATTCCCATGAATTCTAAAACTAAAGGAAACGAGATCTTTACACAAATAATTGGTCCTACTCATTGTTTACTTTTTCTAGACACAGATTATACATTATTATACACATATAATATATAAATTATGCATTATACTTCAATCGATTATTTCTAGTTTAAATGGTTGGATGAACGATTATTTGGGTTAATTTTTCAAACCTAAAAGGACGTATATAGCAATTTAAAACTATCAAGCACAAAGTCAAATAATCTTAAATTAATCAAATATTCAAGTGATATAAGTTAAGAATGTCTAACTAATTTTATGTGACGAATGCGATGATCTAAACAACAAGTACAACATTCATATGAGTCAGTTTTAAACCAAAGATTATATATGAGATATTGTAAACAATAATTACAATTGACACACTTTCAATATGGAGTTGTTTATTAATAATGTACGAACTACCATAATTACATAACTTTAAGAATATAGCATAATGTAAAAAATTTACCTCAAATCACAACCAAATTTACATATGTGGATGTCGATTCTGGAAACAATTCATGATAAAGAATTTATTATAGTGACTTTTTTTAAACTAACTTCTTGCCCTTCTTAAGCTGGGTCTATTGGCAACAACCCCACCTGTTAAGATTAAACTGGGTTAGTTATTATTGTTGACTTCTTTTAAACTAATACTAATTGAATTCTAAACCTACACAAAAGAGACAATAGCAATTGTATCCAAAACAAATACAAAAGGGACAAATGAAAAAAAGAAAAAAGAAAAAAAAGACATACCGTAATTATAAAGAAAAGTCTAAGGAATCCTAAAATTAAAGGAAACCAAAACCAACGAAAAAAAATCCAAGAATCCTAAAACTAAAGGAAACAAAAACCAAAGAGAAAAAGACCCGTAAGGCAAGAATGTCAAACAACGTAAATTCTAAACCTAAAAGGAAGCACACTTTAGATTTTAATTTTGCTCAAAAATAATAATTAACGATTACAATTACAAGCATATCCGACATATAATGCACTTATGAAGGGTAAAAAAGGCGATTGATATTTCGATAAGGTCTTTGTGCTTTTAATATAATAATAGATAATAAATAATAGATAGTAGATAATAGATAATAGATAATAAATAGATAAATAGATATAGATAGATAAATTACTATATTATAATAGTATTTAATTTAATTTATCTTAAAATTATCGAATAAAGTATAAAAAGAAAGGGTAATTTGATTGGGTACAACTATATTATTATTTCGTATAAGTATAAATTATACGAGCATTAATAATACATCTTTGGTTCATACATGATATTAAACTTTGCATAACTTATGTAGACTTAAATATTGAAGACAAATATGTGTTAATTGCAAAGGCTATGAGCCAGTTCGGCCATGAAATCTTTTTCACTTAGAGTGTTTGGTCATAAAGTTCTCAATTTTCACACGAAGATAAATTTTGAATTTTTTTCAAAATTTTAAAAATTTCAAAATATTGCGTATAGAGCATTTGATATTTGATAAATTTGTTTACTACTCCCTCCGTTTCAAATTAGATGAACTAAAATAAATGACATATTTTTAAATTTGGAAATAATTCAACTTTAAACTCCTCATTTCGATCATTTTACCCTTAATAAAAAAATTTTATAACCACATAAATAACACGATCCCACAAAGCTTTTACCTCTCAAAATCTTAAAATCATAAATTTTAAAAATTATTTTTTTCCCCTTAAATTTCGTACCGAATCAAACTAATAAAGCTCTACAAGGTGAAATTTTGGTCAGAACTTCAAAACTAGGAAACAGTTGCATTTTTAAAATATTTAATTGTAACTCGCATATATCCAGAAAATTATGTAACACACCATCCCAGTCTCCCAGATACAACAATTTTCTCACAGCAGCTGTCTTTACGGCGGCGACGCTGTTAATCTTCAACTGCAAAAAGGTGTCTTTCATTCCCTTAAACCCTCACAAATTTCTCTCCAGTTTTCATTATTCATTTCTGGATGTGACGATTACGAATAAGCTTTCCTTTAATATTACTGAGGTTCTTTTAATTTTTCATAATTTTTGGTGAGACTATTTTTTTTGCTCTGTCACTTCGTGTTTATGTCTCCAAATTCTACAGATATTGCTACTATGATGCCCAGAATGCTACTAATTGGGTTTTATACTTATAAAAATTGAAGCTTTCTTTTATCTACTGTCAAGAATACTTCAATAAAATTTAGTTTCCCTCTATTTTAAGCTATAATAGGTAGCTCAGTCTCTTTTCTTGATAAATTTATTAGAAGAGGGGTAAAACCATTTATTGAAGCATATGTAGAGAGAAGGAATAAAGATAAAGAAAATAGAAGATCCCCAAGAGCAAGGCAGGGAGTTCTTGGAAGAAGGGAGCCGAGTATATATCGGAAACAGCCTCTCTACCCAGGTAGGGGTAAGGTCTGCGAACACACTACCCTCCCACACCCCGGATTAATACTGGGTGGTTGTTGTTGTTGGTATTACTTGTTAAATGTTAATGGCATTTTTCTAAAGACTATCAATCTATGTGAACACCCAGTTGATTACTTGTTAGTTATTCTCATGTTAGCGGAAATACTTTGCGAAAATATAGAGATGCATCCCTTCACTCTGTTGTTTGTAGCCAATTTGGTTTCAAGATACAGAAATGGCGGAATATTTTCTTGTTAAGCTTCCTTTTTCAATGCAAGCTTCATGTAGTACTTGAATTGTGCAAGAGCTAAAGAAACTGTTCTATATAAGGCTAAAATTTTGGTTATCCTTTTCATTTTCCTTATTTGTTTATTTATTTTTTTGGTTGAAGTCAGTTGATCTCATAGAGATGGAAATCAAGGCAGATGGATGTGACGGATCCTTGGTTTTGATCAAACAAGGAGCTGAAGCTGTGAGTTCATAATTAATTATTCAAGACTGTGTTGCCATGAAACTTTCCTCTAATTTTTTCCTCTCTCTCTCTCTCTCATTTTCTTTCAAGACCTTTGTGTGTGTGTGTGTGTGTGCTGTTAGTTTAGAAGTCACTAATCATTATGTGCTCTCTGGCAATGTTTATTTGATAGAAAGTAGTTTTTGACACATGGATTGTTTCCATGTTGATATCAGAGGGTATTTGAGTCAACATTTGTGGGTAGGAGGTGCATTGTCAAGGAACGGTTTTCAAAGAAATACAGGCATCCGACTTTGGATTCGAAGCTCACTATTAAACGGTTGAATGCGGTTGGTGTAAATGATACTGGTTCTGTACTTCTATTTTCTGAAGGCTTGGGTTGCTAAAAAAATTGAAATTCTGGTGCAGGAGGCTAGGTGCATGACAAAAGCTAGACGTCTTGGTGTTGCTACTCCAGTGCTCTATGCTGTTGACCCCCTTATGCATACTCTTACCTTTGAATATGTTGAAGGTCCTTCTGTGAAAGATATATTCCTTGGCTTTGGATTAGTTGGTGTAGACGAAGAGCGGATGACTGATATTGCAACACAGATTGGTAATGCTATTGGCAAACTACACGATGGTGCCCTAGTCCATGGCGATTTGACAACGTCAAATATGTTAATGAGGAGTGCTGCTAATCAGCTGGTGGATATTTTTCTCTGTCCCTTAAAATATTCCTCTAATTATCATGATCGTCTTTTTCTTAATTTCTTTCCTTATTTGCCTTTTTCTCCTGGTTTTGGAGGATGAAGTTCTGCAGTCACCCTCAATGAAATTATTTTTCCAATGATGCTTTTTCTCCAGGTTCTGATTGACTTTGGTCTAAGCTTTACTTCAACACTTCCAGAAGATAAAGCAGTTGATTTATATGTGCTTGAACGTGCTTTGCTCTCTATGCACTCTTCTTGTGGAAATGTGGTAAGATACGTCAATTTCTTCTTTGAATTATTTTTCTTTTTGGAATGTTTAAGCGTTTATCATTCATGTCATGTGATCATGTTATTGCACGAAACATGCACTTCTTCACAAAAACAGTACTTTCTGAAATCATTATTAAACAGTCCTCTAACTCTCAGTGGTTTTTCCTAATACACTTGAGCATCTGATTAATCATTTTTCTGATATATAAAGAATCCTTGTGAAGGACTAAGTGCTTCTTATTAGGATAATAGAATGATATCTTTCTTGTGGTTCTGAAAAAGTAACCTGATTCTAGCCACGTGCGACAAGGGGGTGAAGGCACTGGGTGAATTTCCTTAATTTTTGCCAGAAGCATGTAGATACTGGATTTATTTTTAGTCTGTAGCAAGGCCGTAGGACTTTAACCTATAGTGAAGATCAAATTCATATGCTGTGGTTTATATATGGTTCATACAGATGGACCAGATACTTGCTGGATACAAGAAATCCTCAAAGCAGTGGTCATCAACCTTTAACAAGCTAGCACAAGGTGCTGTTGAGTCTTCCTCCATGCCCCCTTCTGTTTATTACCTTGTTGTTCCCAGAAAGAAAAGATAATACGGTTTCTTCTTCTGAAGGTTTCTTGCTATTTTTCCTTCCTGATTTTGTGATCTATTTCAGTGAGGCAAAGAGGTCGAAAGCGCACAATGGTTGGTTGAGCTTCGCATTTATGTAATCCACATTGAGGTTAGACTTTGTCTCTGTGCATGGCTTTTATCAATTATGTTTTATTTTATTTCCAGAATGAAGAAGCAAATTTCCTTGTTTTCTGCCAAAAGCACGGTTCCTTGGAATCAGTAGTGTGTCCCCTGTATTGTTAATTGCTCAGAATAATCGTTCACCATTTTCACCTGTGAGAGCTTGATCTGGTTCTTCATAATTACCTAGAGGGACAAAATGTGGTACTATTGTTGTCATGGAGTTGGGAAGTGTCAGAATATCATGGTTATCTGGATTCTGGCCTATTTGTTTTCTTGTTTGGGGATTCCAGGTCTAGTATATTCATTCACATTCTCCTTACCTCTCTCTGCCTTTTTCTTGTTTCTTATGAAGGTTTCAACATTAATAGTACAACATATAAATGGCGTAACATGAAAATCTTCAGATATATTGAGCTGCAAATAGTCTATTTAAGTAATGGATCACAACTTGCTCATTGCAAAGACGAATCTGTATTTGTTGCAGTTGTGCTGCATCTACAATTCTCTGTATTCTTATTCAATTCTGTTAACATATACATACATTATGAAAGCGGAAAACCTGTACCTGATTCGATAACCTATCTAATATCATCTGATTGCATGTGAAGAAGCATGTGCCAGTTTAACTGTAACCCTGGTGCTTCCTATCATTTTTAGTTTTTACGTATTCCTTCCCACCTAATTTTAGAATGCTGATTTTTTTTCTTCTTCCTGTCACATCAGTTTTCATTGTTTCCGTTTTTAAACTTTTTTCCCTACACAAGAGAGAAAGGCCTGCAAGTGCCCATTGATATTTTAATATACGGTCTAGAGTCAACGTGTTGAGAATATTCGATGTGATTTATCTTATGTATTTATACATGTATCTGACTTAAAAATAAATAAATAGCTATACTCTTGTCTTATGTCTAAACTTTATTAATCGTAGCAACACCATCCTCCTTTATCAGCTCTACAAACGATAAATGAGTCGTCTGCAAAAAATAATGGGAAATGGAAGGACTACTCCTCCCTAATGCGAACCCTTTTAACTTTCCTTGTTCTTCAATCGAATGTAATAGAGCAGATAATCCTTCAGCACATAGTAGGAATAAGTAAGGCGATAGAAGATCACCCTGCCTTAATCCTCTAGATAGTTTTACACAGCCCTTAAACTCTCCATTGAAGTTAAACGAAAAAGATGTAGTCGTAACACAAGTCATAACCCAATTTATAATAATCTGGTGAAACCCATTTTTTAACATCATTTGCCGGATATAAGGCCATTCCACATGATGATATTCTTTAGACATATCTAACTTTAAAGCATTAACTTATCTTTTGCTTTCCTTTTATTTTTCAGTAATCCCATAAATTCATGTGCTAACACTACATTATCTACGATTTGTATTTTTCCGACAAAAGCAACTTGATTCATGGAGATAAGTAAAGGCATCAAAGGTTTCATGCGTTTCACAAGAATTTTTGTAATAATCTTATACAAAGTAGAGCATAAACTAATATGTCTAAAGTGATTCACGGTTATTTTTAGTTTTGGTACCAATGTTATTAAAGTTTAATTCCAAACGGGTAAAAGTTGAACTGTCTCAAAAAAATACCTCACTGCCAACAAACATCATGAGAAATTAACGACCAAAACTGCTGGAAAAACAGTGGAGTCATTTCATCCACACCAGGGGACTTATTAGGATACATAGAGAAAACAACTTCTTTTATTTCCTCATTAGTAACTTCACTAATCGGGCCCATATTTATGTTTTCATCAATAAACGTTGGAATAGACTGAAGAACATGATATAAGGAGGAATGATTAGAAGTAGTAAACAGTTCTTTATAGAATCACTCAATTTCCTCTATCATACCATTTTTGTTACAAATCCACTCTCCTCCTCCTCCTTTGAATAATAGACATACAGAAAAAGGAAGTATTTTTATCTCCTTTGTTTAACCATTGAACTCTAGACTTTGCTTCCAATAAATTTCTTCCTCCTTATAAGCTCTATCTAACTCAATTTTCAGCTTTGATATGACAGATAAATCAGGCTCCTTTGGGTTAGTTTTTTCGAAATTAATTTGATTTTTAGTTGCTTAATTTTGATCATCGAGTTTGATCCACCCTTCTTTTTCCATAAAGTAAATAATGTGGCTCTCTGACTCTAGTATTCATAACATTGTTAAAATATTGTTGATGACAGCAGGTTGTCCCTAACAAGATTGGAAACTCAAGGATTCCACACATCTATAGAGAAGCTAACAATTTGGTGAATGAGCTAGCTAGGCATCGAGCAAAGTTTTTTATGTGCTTTTGCATTATGATTTACCGCCTTGTTTTGGTATTATCTACTTATGAACAAGACCAATTAGGAATCTTATCCCTAGGAAGGTCAAAGCTTGTAATAGTACTCCTTTTGTTCTAATTCATATGAACCCGTTTCACTGGGCATGAAGTGTAAGAAAAAATGAAGACTTTTGGAGGTGGCGTCAGTCTCCAAATGCCAACTATAGTTCATGTATGGAGAAGCCCAGACGCGATCGGCGGGCGATTTAAGATAAGTCTGGTGTGTTTTACCGGATTCATTATTTCGATTCGAATATATACAAATATGTTGGAAATAATCTATACTTTAATTGTCATGTTGATTGTGTAGAGAAGAAAGGGAAAGAGGCAATATTTTTAGACCTGTATTTGTGTCAAAGACAGGAAGCTATATATCTTCCCTTTCTCAGGTCTTTAATGAAACAAGTGGGCAGCTTAGGAGCGTTGGATCAGATTATATAAACTTTCATCATGATCGTTCATTTAATAAGAAAGATAGAGATGAGAAATTAGATTCTCTGGACACGTGACAGAGGTTTGTTACACAGCAATGTATTTAGTAGTGTATAGAAGATTATTTTCTGTTATTTTAGTTCCAATAGAAAATAGACAAGAGTATAGCTATTTATTTCTTTTTAAGTCAGATACATGTATAAATACATACACTCATCAATGAGACTTCAGAAAATTTCTCTCAAATTCAGTCTCTAATTTTTATTTTCTACATGGTATCAGTTGCCATCTAGATCCTAGTTTTTTCCAGTTCTCTTTCCTCTTCATTTTGTTATCTTTCTCCCATCAATCCAAATGGTTACTATCAGTTGTTGATACCCAATTTTTCTTCAAACTATTTTTAAAATTTGTATATGTGCCTTCAAAATCACTTTTTATAATAACTGGTACTTTTCCATAATTTTTCATATTTTATTTAATTTCTTTTCCAATTTATTCAGTATTTTGAACTCAACAATTATTCATAAATTATATTATCAATAATTTCAAAATATTTCCTAGCTCAATATATCATTTTAATCCTATTAGGATTTAATTATTTCACAACTTAGCCAATTTGATATTATTTGGCTATGATTACAACAACTTTGCAATTATAGTCTAATTGTACATTTTATACCATTTAAATTCAATAGTTAGTCATTTTATATTTTAAATATTAGTTAATGACCTTAATTTCACCTACTTAGCCTTATTTTCATTTTATGTAATTGTTAGCTATTTTTATTAATTTAATTGGGTATTTGATAATTAGCCCCTTCCTATTTAAAATCTAGACTAAATCAAATCTGACCCCAACCCAATTGAGACCAGCCCAATACCCAATCCAGATTAGCCCAGTTACCCGACCCAGACCCTATAAACTCCTACCCAAACCTGAAACCCATCTACCCGGTCTAATCCTGACCGCTGATCCCCTAAATCAACGGTCCAAACGAGCCCTTTCCTTTTTTAATCCTAAAGACCACTAACCCTATCTCATTTCTGAGATTCCGCTGCCCTCAAACTCTCTCGTATACTCTCTTCTCTCAACCTAACCCTAGCCTCTTTCAACCACCACCTCCCTCGCCGAAAGTCATGACCTCTCATCATCTCCTAGCCTCTGCTTCACCCCACGCCGGTTTGACACTACCCTGAGGTCATCAGACGAACCTGGAGAGGTTTAACTCCTACCCATGGTCCTTCATGCCATTTTACGGCCACCTCTGACCGTTCGAGTAAGATCTATGACCTTTGGGTTAAAACCAGTAACATTTTAAGGCTTTCTTATCTTTTCTGGGTTCTCTTCGAAACCCTAATTCTTTAAACCTTCCGATTCTTTTATATCTGTAACAGATCTATACCTATTATGAGTTCTTTCCATATTTTCTTTAAAGATTCTTCAAGTTCCTAAATGATTTTTCAGTTTTCGAACTAGGGTTTTCAAAATCCCTTTCAAAACAGTCTTCTTTCTAATTTCTTAATATTATTTTATGATTCTACCATGTTTAAACGTTATTTGAGCCTTTCCATCTCGTTTGAGTCATTTTTGATAAAAAGCCCCAAATTTCTTGGTTCAATATGTGAATCCGAGTTTATTTGCAATATTGTTTTACCTGTTCTAGTATAACTACTCTGCCTTCATGAGTATTGTGTGATTTTGTGATTTTTTCCCTATGCTTGCTGTTAGGGTTTCTGATACCTCGTCACTTTTGCCTAAATCATGATTGTCTGCTGGATTCTTTAATTATTTGTTGTTTTCTGATATGAATCCCTAATTGTGTGATTAGGGTTTTTGATTTTTGCTTAATATGTGTTATTCCGTTTAAACCAACAACGTTTTTACCATTTTGAATCTTTGAATAACTGTGATTATTACTTTATTGATTTTACACAATATTCCCTACTGATTTTGTGTATTTTCCTTAGAACGCTTTACTGATTTTGTGTATTTTCTTGCCTGCGTGACATTTTCCTTAATTGATAATTGATTCCCTGTGAATTCGAGGGATCTCTATACACTACTAAATACATTGCTGTGTAAAAAACTTCTGCCACGTGTCCAGAGAATCTAATTTCTCATCTCTATCTTTCTTATTAAATGAACGGTCATGATGAAAGTTTGTATAATTTGATCCAACGCTCCTAAGCTGCCCACTTGTTTCATTCAAGACCTGAGAAAGGGAAGATATACACCTTCCTGTCTTTGACACAAAACACAGGTTGGAAAATATCGCCTTTTCCCCTTTCTTCTCCACACAATCAACATCACAATTAGAGCATAGATTATCACTATTTCCTTCACCCCCCCTTCAAGATGGAGGGGAGTGAAGTGACCCCCATCTCACTAAGAATCAATTTGTGGGAAGGACCAGATAAGGGCTTAGTAAAGATGTCGACAACTTGAGATGAAGAAGGAATAAAAGTCAACTGTTGGCGGACGAAGTGACAGTCGAGCTCGACGTGTTTCGTTCGCTCATGAAATACAGGATTTCGAGCAATATGCAAAGCCGCCTTACTATTAGAGTGAAGCGGAATCGGAAGAACCGGTGGAGCAGATAGACCGTGGAGGAGATGATTTAACCAAGTCAACTCAGCAACGAGTCGTCGCATGGAGCGATACTCTGCTTCGACAGAAGAAAGCGAAATAGAGACCTGCTTTTTGGACTTCCAAGAGATTGGAGGGCCACCAAGGCTAATGAAATAGCAACTAACATATCGACAAGAAGCAATACACGAGGCCCAGTCAGCGTCACAAAAAGCCAGGAGCGAAAATGAAAAATCTGCTGACATTAACAATCCTAGGCACGGATCTGTGCAAAGATAGCGGATCACTCGAAGAGCAGCAGAAAAATGGGGGTAGACGAGGACTTTACATGAATTGAGACAGGTTTTGTATGACGAAAGACAAATCCGGCCGAGTATGGGTCAAATAATTAAGCTTTCCAATAAGCTGTCCATAACAAGAAAGATCTGCAAGTAATTCGCCAGAATCAACTGAAAGTTTACAAGAAGGGTCCAGGGGAGAAGACACTGATGTCAAAAGGGCACAATTGAAATCAGGGATAAGATCAAGAGCGAACTTTCGTTGAGAAACAATGATCCCTTGCGGTTCACGGAGGACCTCCAAGCCGAGGAAGTAATGTAAGTCTCCAAGATCCTTAATTTTGAATTCTTCATGCAAAAATTCTTTTAACTGGGAAAGTTCTGTAGGATTATTGCCTGTAAGTAGAATATCATCGACATAAAATGCTACAATAGAGATAGAACCCTATGATCTTTTATAAAAAAAGTGAATAATCATTCAAAGATGAGGAAAACCCCTTGAAATTTAAGGCTGTTGTAAGTCGTGCATACCATTGCCTTGAACCTTGGCGTAACCCATACAAAGATTTCTTTAGACGACAAACATGAGCAGGACTAGGAGAAGGCATACCAGTAAGAAGCGTCATGCAAACCACTTCGTCTAAATTGCCATTTAAGAAAGCATTGTCCACATCTAGTTGTAAAATAGGCCAACCTTTCTTGACGGCCACAACAAAAATGCACCTGATGGTGGTGATTTTGACCACTGGAGAATAGGTTTCATTGAAATCGATGCCCTATCTATGTGTATCACCCCGTATGACCAATCTAGCTTTGAGCCTTTCAATAGTACCATCGGATTTGTGATTAACCTTGTATACCCACTTGCAAGGTAAAACTTTGTGACCAACTGGTAGTTCAACTACACCCTATGTATGGTTAGCCTCTAGGGCTGCAAACTCAGATGCCGTAGCTTGTTACCATCCAGGATGCAGGACAACTTGTGAAAAGATAGTAGATTCAGTAAAATTAGAAATAGATTGGAGAACCTGTTGGTTAGAGATAGAAAGAGCAGCAAAAGGAAAAATTGGGGGGGGGGGGGGGNGGGGTTAAGAGGGTGAGAAAAACAAGAGTCAGTGAGATTAGTCAAGAAAACTGAACTACAAACATAATCTTTTAAGTAAGAAGGCTCCTTGTGTTCCTTCTCTGATCTTCTAAGCATTGGAATAGGGGATGGGGAGGTAGTAGAGGGAGAAGAGATAGGGGTATCTGAACTACTGAGGTTGGGAACATGGGAAAAAGCAGGGAAATGAGAGGTAGAAGAAGGAGGAGTGTGAACTTTGGGAAATTTGGACAATTGGAATGAATAGGGGTTGGGGGGATGATGGTAGGAAGAGGAGAATCACAGGAAGTGAATTGAGAATGAGAAGTAGTGAAGATGGGAGGGGAAGTAGTGATGAAAGAGAAAGGAAATACAGATTCAAAAAATTGAACATCTCTGGAGATAAATATTCTTTTGGAGGCTAACTCTAACAGTTTGTAGCCTTTCTTTCCAGGGGGATAGCCTAAGAAATAACAGGAAATGGCTCGAGGGGCAAGTTTAGGTCTATTATGAGACAGAGTATATGCATCGCATAAACAACCAAAACATCTCAAAAAATCATAGGAAGGGACTTTGCCAAAAATGACTTCATAAGGTGTCTTACCCTTTAGAATAGAGGAGGGAAAT
This sequence comes from Nicotiana paniculata, assembly GCA_005239505.1. Taxonomy (NCBI): domain Eukaryota; kingdom Viridiplantae; phylum Streptophyta; class Magnoliopsida; order Solanales; family Solanaceae; genus Nicotiana; species Nicotiana paniculata. Next base: position 14,398 of record ML303917.1, read on the forward strand.
CTATTAATTAAAAAGGTAGCAGTGAGCAAACACTTCCCTCCAGTAGGAAATAGGCAATTTAGACTGATGTAACAATGCTCTTGGAGTCTCCAAAGGGTGTCTATGTTTCCTTTAAACAATGTTATTTTGTTGAGGGGTGGCAGTGCAAGAAGTTTGATGAATAATCCCATTAGAGGTAAAGAAATCAGAAATAATAATGCCACCTCCCAGTTCTAAAGCTTTATGTGATCTAACCATCTTAACTTTGGTGTTGAATTGTCGTTCAGTCATGGCTAAAAAGAATTTCAACATGAAGAAAGTATTGCTCTTAGCACTTACCAAGTAGGTCCAGGTGCCTCTACTAAAGTCATCAATGATAGTAAGAAAATATTTGTAACCATTATGTGTTGGAGACCTATAAGGTCCCCAAGTGTCAAAATGTCTTAAATAAAAAATACCAGAAAATTTGATAGAACTCGAAGGAAAAGGTAACCTTGATTGTCTAGATAAAGGGCAAACATCACATGAGCAATTAAAATTAGAAGAAGAAGAGATGAAACTGATGTTTTTCATTGCAGAAAATGGTAAATGGCACAGTCTAATGTGCCAAAGTCGTACATCTGAATCCCTAGAAACAGGAATAGAAACGGAATCTGAAACAACAATACAAGGAAAAGAGAAATTAGTAAGCCTAGAGATTAAAGGAAGTCCTTGAAAAGGTGAAGGGGAAGACTGTAGGAGAGAGATCACATCCCTAGCTTTACCAAGAACCAGCGGGGACTTCACTGAAGGTCCCTGCAAAACACAAATGGTAGAAGAGAAAATAAGGAGGCAGCTCAATTGTTTGCAAAATTTCTCTACAGAAATAAGATTGATCCTAAAACATATGTCATATAAAACATTATGAAGAACAAGATTGGGAAATAAAGAAACAGTTCCTCCATGAGTGACTTTGACCCTGAAAGAATTAGGCAAGTTGATAAATAGAGGAGTAGGTAAAGGTGATATACTGGTAAAAAACTTAGTATCAAAGGACATATGTTCAGAAGCTCCGGAATCAATGATCCAAGATCTTGTATTAACATATGTAAGATAGGCAAGAGGATTCATGAAACTGTTACTAGCACACTGAACAACATTAGCATTGACATATGAGAGAGCAGAAAATTTGAGTTATCTGAGCATCAACTGAACCAACTGAGTGAATTGAGCCTGAGTTATAGAATTGGGGTAGGATGCTCATTAGGAGAAATATAGGGAGCTGCTGGTGCAGGAGTTATCAAAACAATATTACTTTTGACCCTCCTTGAAACTTTGAGGTTCTAGTATACTTAAAATCATGAGGAAAACCAATGATCCGGTAACATTTGTCAACAGAGTGACCTGGTTGAGAACAAGTCAAGTTATTTTTCTTTCCCTTAAAATCATAGTGCTGAAGTTTATGACTTGCAATGTTCTGTTGTGTAGCCAGGAAACAAGAAGAATCACTAGGGAACTGTGGACTGACATATACCTCACACTGCTTCTCATCTTGAATCAGTAAGGAGTAGGCATGATTGAGATTGGGCAAAGGGGACATCATCAGGTTGTTTCTTCGAACAGCGGTATAAGAATCATTTAAGCCCATGAGAAATTGAATGAGCCTCTCATCTTGAAGATATTTCACCAGTTTAACCTTCCCCCCACAGGTGCAATTGCAGAAACAAGTACCAGAAGAATAAAGAGAATCAAGCTCATCCCATAACAACTTCAGCTTAGTGAAATACGAGCAACATCACTAAAGCCTTGATTTAAGTTACTAATCTCTTTCTACAGGTAATAGAGTTTGGCATCATTGGTTTGGCCAATCATATCTTCAAGGCCAGTCCAAAGATCCTGGGCAGATTTGGAGTAACTAACTCTGGAAGAAATTTCCTTGGAGAGGGAATTCAGAAGCCAGGAGGTAGCCATATCATTAGATCTAGCCCATAGGTTGAAGGAAGGAGAATCAGGAGGAGGAGACTTGCAGCTGCCATCAATGAAGCCCAAACTATTTTTAGCTGAGAGTGCAATGAGAAGAGACCTCCTCCAAACACCACAACCACGACCATAAAAGGTGGAAGTGACAAGAGTCATACCAGGAGAGTCAGAAGGGTGGAGAAAGTAAGGGTGGCTAGTATCCAAAGAGAATGAACCCATGGCCAGAAGAAGTATCACTGGTAGTAATAGAGGGAGTAGGAGAGTCACTGGTATCGCACCCCCTCTTTCCTCGCGGAGATCAGGTTTATGACATTCGGTTGGGACAACTCTTTTCTTTTGGAAAAGGGGTTTGTTTTTTTGAGAGTCGCCACCTAACGATTTTTAAAGGTGCGTTAGGACACCAAATGGGTTCATTTACAACTACGCTGTTAACCAGAGATTGGGTAAGGGCTTGAAATTATCCTAAGGGGAATATGTTAGGCACCCCTCAGGATCCACAAGTGTGGTTCCCGGCCAAACAACTTTTGTGAATTTGTACGGCTTAGCAAACAAACAAATAAAGGCTCAAATAAGAGGGGATTTAAGTCTTAGGCATGCAGATGTTTGAAAATAAAAAAGAATGTTAGATTTTGAAAGGATTACGATCTAAGCATATAAAGGGTATCCTAGGTTTATAATAATATGGAACACATCAGTACAATACCCGGTAATCACTCCTCAAAGAGGGGCTACACGTGGTATTAGCATACCGGTCATCATATCCATATTCTACCCTTTCCCACCCCGTGAAAGTAACTAAATCGAGGGTTGGTATCGACCTCTATTGCATGATGTTACCCATCCCTTCCTATCAGTCCCGGAGGAATTTAGGACTTCTATCCTATAAGGGATGTTCTAGGCAGACCCTCAAGTTTGAAGGAAAAATACTAAGGCGACAGATAAGAACATGTAGGACTGCAATTAGGGGGAAACATAGAAAAGCAGAGAAAAGGCACAAGTACCTCCACTACATATAAACATCATGACTCATACACAGTTAATGTCCATATTCACATTCAGATCCTACGCATGATATCTAAGTGATAACACAAAGACATATTTATTGCATAACTCATAGAGGAAGTCTTAATCAAGCTTGCCTACTGGTTTTTATCCTGTTGATAATTAAGCAACATACATAAATAAACATATTTTCAGTTTTAACAACTTTAATTACCTAAGGCTTGCCTAGGCGTAGGACAAGGCTCTGTAATTACCCAGATTATTAAAGGAACTGTTTGGGTTGTTTTTCCTAAACATGTTGTACTTAGGTGTTGCATCAAAATGCAGAATTATCACTAGTTGTTTAGAGACATGGTAAAATAGTTTTAGGTCTTTTTTTATGCGTTGGTAATTAGGCGGAGAATGAGTCCTAAAACACGATATCTAATATGCACATATGGAGATGCAGAATGGGTTGTATGCAGAATTCCTAGGCAGGATTTGCTAAATGCATAAAGTTAAAGGATTGAACATGCTTTCAGAATATGAGAGTGAACTGTTTATTAGCGCGTTGTTATCCTAGCCAGGATTTCTAAGTGTACATGGCAACATATGACATAATAGTAAAAGTACTAGTTATTAGCATATTTTAACACAGAATTTTGCTAAGTGATATAAGGATGCATATGCTGAAACTGTAGACATGAGACCTAAGGGGGCATGATTTTTAATGCATGCATTGAATACACGAGTCCTACACAGGATTTCCATTGCGCAGATGGAAAGTAAAGCCTAGAGAATGATCTCTACCCTTTTTAGCATGCATAGTACCCATCCTTTTTCACTATCTATTCTCAGAGTTGTTTACAACAATTAGTTTAGACCATTTGCACAAATTACATAATTGAACTGAGAAAAAGAATAAATAACACTATAGGGAGCCTACTGATAGGCCCAGAATCTCCAGAATTCTCATTGCCATCGGTGTTCACAACCTTTCATATAATCCGGGTGTGTCAGAGTTCCCTAAGGATCTCAAAGGATCCCGGGAAGTGCTCACACCCAGATTTCCATAACCAATATGGAGTAAGTGCAGTGTGGAATGGCCAGCCTCTGTGTGTCAAAGTTTAGAGGGAGCTCAAGGGTCCCAAGGCAATGCTCACACAGAAGGGGCAGAACCTAATGTCTAAGAGTATATGTGAGAGTGCTTGACATAGTTTTGAACGAGTTGAGTTGGAAAACAGTTTGAAAATGAGTAGTTTGAAATAAGTTTTGGAGAACAGAAGATTTTGCTTTTAGTGAAAAACAGTTTGAAGGAAAGGGATTAGGACAATCAACAACTCAGAACCACATCAGCATGCATAGTACAAGGAAGCAGTCACAAACAGGGAATGAGGGATTGGGGACAAGTAGGCTGCTCATGAAGCAGATTTGCATACAAGTTACTACCAGAGAAATACTAAGGTATCACAGAACTTTAACAACCACAGAACAGTTTTCATAAAGATGTTCAGGCGAGAAACTAACAGAATCAGATTGAGGGGTGTGCTAGGGGAGATAACATGCTGAATCTAAGGGAGGATAGGACAACTTAAAAATCATACTAGTAAAGTGAAAGTAGACATGTTAATTATAGGGTACACAACAGAACCATAAGTAAAAGCATAGTAGAAATAGAAGAAATTGCAATATTAAAAGAAGCATGTTGTTTTTTATGCTTTAAGTTAAACTGAAAAACATACATGTTAAATGAGAGAATAAGTGCAGAGTGAGGAGAAGTAGAGTGAAGAACAGTAGAGTGCAGAGCAATAGAGTGTATAGTTTCTCAGTCTTGGCTTGCAGCCGACTGAGAATAGCAAGTAAACAGCAAGAATAACAAGAGAGAATGTATATGGGTGTGAGAGAGTTCAGAACAATGTATTGTTCCTGTTTTGCTAATGAAAGAGCAGAGGTATTTATAGTTTGAAAACATGTTGCAAATAAGGTAACCAGTAATAGTTCATCATAATTATAGAAATAAACACAATTATAATCCAATCTATTTTGTTGAAAAAGCCATAATAGTTGTAGCGTTGGCAATAAGGAAAGTAATTCAACTGGCGGTGAAGTATGGTTCGAACAATTTACATATTTTGTCTGATTCCTTAACAATGGTTCAAATGCTTAATGGAAGCGTAGGTCCTTCATGGGAAATTAATATTGTTTGCAAAGATATTTTGGCATTTAAGCAACATTTGACTGGTGTATCTTTTACGAATCCAAGTAGATATCTTAATACTTGTAGCCATAAGTTAGCTAAATTTTCTTTCTCACTACTTAGTGAAGTCTCTTGGTTTAACAACTTTCCCGTTTGAATTGTCTAAATTTTCTTTCTCACTATTTAGTGAAGTCTCTTGGTTTAACAATTTTTCTGTTTGAATTGTCTACAAGGCTTCATCTTGTTTTGTATCGTTCACTATTGGGTTGACTAAATGCAAAAAAAAAAAAAAAAAAAGAGGTCCAAAGATTTTTATTAAAAGAAAAGGTTAGTTTCCTAGGTAAAATCGCTATGTTACCTAAGCAACTAACAATGGATTGTGATCCGAATGGGACCTCAACATATGTACTATAAAGAAATGGATACTTATTTTTGTGTGCAATGATGCAGTTAGTATTCATAGTTAACCAAAGATTAGTTAATACGCATATGTCGAACCTTTCAAAGATTAATTTTGATTTGCTTTTCCACTTATTTGTAGTGTATTTATTTCTTTAAATCCTAGGTCTAAGTAATGATTAAAGCATTCAATTTTAGCACAATTCATATTGATGGGGTTACCCCAAACTAATTATCAGACGATCTAATAACATCATTGACCCTCCCCCAAACTAATCAAGCCCCTTTGAAGTTATCAGATACATTTTTTTAAAGAATATTTCTATGAGTTCAAGTTATATACATCAATAGTGTAAGTAATTTCTACACCATCAGTTCATCTTGTTGTCGTGATAATCTCTTTTAATACCAAGATTGCAAATTTCACGTTTTGAGGAGGCTTATCTGTGCTACTATATATATTATTTGGGTGACCTAATAGTATAAAAATATCTTTACCATATCGATATATATAACTTAACTATTATGAATATCAGCATGGTACCACACTGATATTCCCTGCACGAGTTGATGTTGCAACATTTTTCGTAGTTGGTATCATTACTACCGCGTATTTGTAACGAAGATCAAGGATACGAATGTGCAGCAAGCATATCCAGAGAGTTGGTGGACAACCTAGAACAAATTTCTTTTCTCTTCTTTCCTTGAACACCATTGTCCTTAGGCAACTTAAGTTTCGAAACTCCAGTGTTCTTTCCATAAGGTTGACTTCCTCTTCTTCCTCCTTGATTTTATCCTGTGAATCATATACTTTTGATACTCAATAATAATAATATAGGTTGTGCTATGAGAAATACAATGGTTATAAAAATAACATAGGTTGTGCCGAGCCTATAGATCAAAGAAGAGTTGATATAGTATGCACATGCAACATAACAGTGGCATGCAACTGCGCATTACGTTAAATTGCTTAAGTACGTACATGTTGCTCATTACTAGGGATGGAAAACGGGCGGGGTGGGGCGGATATGAGCCGGCCGAAAATGGATAATTCAAAAAACGGATAAATTATCCGACCCGACTCATATTTAATATGGATAAAAAAACGGGTTATCCGGCGGAGAATATGGTTATCCATATTATCCATGCTTATTGAATATGATCACTCTTGGGAGAATTCCTAGTCTCCCAACCTTAAGTAGTCCCAATTTGAGGTTTCACAGTGTAAAAGTTAAACTCATTAGTTATCTATTTGGTTATCCTTTTTCTAAGTGGATAATATGGTTCTTATCCATATTCGACCCGTTTTTAAATTGTTCATTATCCAACCATTTTTTAATGGATAATATGGATGGATAATTATTTTCTTTTAACCATTTTGCCACCTCTACTCATTACATTCATTATTTTCAAAGGATGCACCACCAAGGAAAGGAATATTTTGACAAAAGTAAACCCTTATATATGAGGTTTTGTGAATGTATAATAAGTTAAATAATTGTACTACTCCTATATCAAGGTAAGTTTATTCTGCAATCAAGTCAAGCACGTTTTTCTTTTCACGAGCCAAGTCCATAACTTTGTTACACCTAATCACTTAAGTAACTATACAACTATTAAAGATAGAACATATCACAATATCTTTGCATTACTATGTTCAATGAAATAGTTCCATTTATGCTAACATTATTAATAAGTGTAAGTCGTTAGTGAAGGGATTAGGGAATCCGATGATCGGGCATAACTTTCGTGAAGAGAATAATGTGGCTCACTTTTTGGCAACTGAAGGATCAAAGTAGCCGAATATCAAACTTGTTGATAACCTTGCACCAACCACCTAGAAGTGTTTCTATAAATGTACTTAATAGACTAGCAGAACTTGGAAATCCTAATATTAGTTGTTCTACCAGTACTAGTAGCTATGATGGTCAGAATACCGGCAATCCACCTGGGAACCATCCTTATGTAGTAATGCTTGTTAATGAATGATAACTTCGTCATTCTACCAAAAAAAAAAAAGTTCAATGAATCTAGACTTATTCTGAATCTAAATAGATTCTGTCCCTTTTTTTCCTTCAAGCATACAATGTCCAGTGCACCATTCAATGCAGGGGCGGATCCACCCTTATGGGTGGGATGGTATGGCACCCGCTCGATTGATAAAATTATCATATATTTGTGTATAAAAAAATTTAAACTAGGTTAAATATATGATCCTGCCATCCCCATCCGCAAACTAGATAAAGGTGTCATGACTGGTAGTCCTTTTTGAAAGTTTTTCTCGTGTATAAAATTCAAGTTGGAATTTATCTGATTTTCCCTTTTCGTTGTGCTATTTATTTCTTTTCTCCCAGTCATTTTCCTTTTTGGCTACTTCCCAATTACCTATTTGTCGTTTATTATTTTTATTTATTTTTTCTCTATTTTATTACTTTATCTGTGATATTTAACAAGAACACTCAAAAAAGAGCCTCCAAAATTTAAAAAGTTTATAATATAAGCATTTCTCTTAATCTCAAATCTTTTAGTTTTCTTCTTTCAAAATAAAAAAACTTGGGTCTTCATTTAGATTGAGATCAAAATTAATTTATAATTTTCTTTTATTATAACATAAAAATTTGTGTTATTCTATGATTGTTAAATACAATTTAAATCTCTTTAGTAACAAATTATGACGAAAATTTTGCAAGCATTAGATTTATGATTTTAAGTTTTGAGATCTTGTAGTTCATTTAATTCCGCATTTACTTATGGGGTATAATTTATCTATTGAATATGCTTTTTTTTTCTTATTCTGATCGGCGAGTTCCCTTATTAAAGATTTTATTTTACTTGCGCAAATTTATTTTTAGCATACAAAAAAAATGTAGTTCCCTATTGAAAGTATTGATTTTACTTGTATTATTAATAATAAAAGTATGATTCATTCTTTAAAATGTTAATTATATTTGCTTCTTAATGTCTGAGATGTAATTTGCATACGACAATAATAACATATATACCCAATAAAATTTCATAAGTAGGGTCTGAAAAATTGATGTAATTTTTATATTTGCAAATAAAGTGCTTATTAAATTGCCCAAATAAACTAAAATGAACCGGACAATCGTTCCAAACAAATTATATATTAGTAGTTATTATTAAGGTGTACATTAAAGGAAATTTTGGCACCCGCCACTTTTAAAATTCTAGATCCGCCTCTGATTCAATGGTAACATATTATATCATATAACCGTATTTAGTAGTTTTTCAATCAAATGTTAGCAACAAACGATATTAATTTTATATGGTGAAGTAATAAATTAATGTAAGAATACATATTAGTTGATAATGATTTAGTATATTTATTGGTTGGATGTAAAATTTAAGTACAAGTAAACTTTTTCTGTACCAAAGGATAGTAATGTGTTACTTAAAGTACTAGGTGCAAAATCTACCTTTTTTTCCTGACATTTACAGCTTGTTTGGATCGTTGTTACTTGTTGCCTATTGTATTATATCGTATTGTTATTTGAAATATGATATCTGTTTTAATTGTTACTTAAATTCTATTGTATCGTATCGTTAAATCCATCGTTACGTAATAATGAAATGGGCCACCGGGCCACCACTTTACGTAACGACCGATTTGGTAAGGTCGCGTCATTACCTTGTCTTTTTCTCTCATCTCACCCTTCACTATTATTAAGCTATTTTATTTTATAACTTACCCTGCCCTTTTATATTATAATTTTACCCCGTATCATAATTTTACTTTATATTATTACAAATTTATTATTCACATTGATGGTGCGTGATATCATGAAACAACGGAAAACTATACAATCTATCCAAACATTGTATTCATCAAACGATACAGTACAATACAATACGATACATTATGAAACCAAATGTAACAACCATCCAAACAAAACTGTCATAGAGAGACATAGGCAAACCCAAAAAGAGATATAAGAATATAATCATTTTCAAAGACAATGACTTAACAAACTGTAAAATAACATGATTCCCATACTACAGTATTGTTCAAAATGCTATATATATAGCACATTTCATAACCTAAATATAATCCTTCAGAATTGAAACCCTCTTTTCTGCTTTATAAACAAAACAAAATATTCATTATACATGATCCAAGTGCAAAGCTTATCACCAAAAATTGACAGCCATACACCTAGATTGGTATATAATAAATGTACGATCTATTAATGCTGCACCTTTTTGTTTGATAACTTGGATTGCTTCACTAATTCTTCATCAAAATGCATCTGAATTGCACGGCATTCTTCTTTGCAGAATGCACGAGACCTGTGTTATCAATACAGTGCGTGAAAATTAATTATAAAATTAAAGCTCAAACTTTGAGAAAACATAAAAATTCAGGCAAGCTTATATTATTTCAGCTCGAACCCTATATATGTGTGTGTGAGAAAAATATGTACAAATAAAATAAGATTTATATTTCAAAGCACACGTATAGTACAACATTATGGGACTACCAGACATCAGTAATGTTAGATGTAAAAACTAAATCAGAATTCAGAAATAGACTCATGAGAGGTTGAGAAAATAAAATATATGCTCACTCAGTACCACTTTATTTGGCACTATTACTGTTTGGAGAGTAAAAAATATACATTTTTCTTGACAGTAATTTTTTAAAAATTATTAACTAATATGAGTTATAACACTATTTATGTAATTTCTAAATACGAAGTAGTAAGTTTTATTTGGAAAAAACTGGAAGATTTTATGTCTGAATTCACAGTTACGAAAGGAGTACATACTAGTCAAGCTGCAGAAGTACAAAAGATGTTCGAAAACGCCGAAGCATGTTAGAAACGCTGATAAAATTTACTCCTGATCAATCCATTCAACTCGAATGATATTTAAAAAATTCACAAAATAACATATAGATAGCCTAGGTAGGAGAATGGCAGTACAAGAACTGCAGATAGAAGTACAAAAAAAAATGTAAGATTTATATTTGAAAAACGCACACACTCAACATTTAAATTCTGGATCTGCCGATGTACACAAGCAGATGATTCAAGCAAGATTAGTAATCAATCCAATCACATATAAGAAAATTCATAAAGAACATATATATACATAGAGAGAATTGAATACCTATACATGAAGATGTTGTTATCTGATCGAATACTCGTTTTGCAAAAGTAGCACTCCTTGAGAAAATCGCCAAGACTCTGCTGACACGGCTTTATACCAACACCAACAGATGGCTTAACAGGAGAAGAAACAGCAAAAGATGGCTTGAAAAACTTGTTTGGATTTTGAGTAGATGAATTGCTAGAGTAATTGGGATGGTCGAAGCTATCAGAGCGGCTAACTCGAGATCGTTTGAATGACATTATAGTTTAGGGTTTTTAGAAAAGGAAAAAAAACCAGCTAGGGTTTAAAGGGAGAAAGAATCGGGTCTGTAAAAGGAAGAATTTAATGGGGAATGTGAAGAACTAGTGTTGGAAGTGAGAACACAGGCAAAAAACGGCGAGTATTTATAGGGTATTGTTTGCCTTTTCTTCCTCTTCTATAAGGAATATTTTTTTAAGACCATTTAGTTACTAACTAAATTCAATTTTGGTCATTGTGAATCTGACTAAGCAATATAATCTTCATTGGATTTTCTTTGACTTTCAGTTAAATTTTATATTCAATTTTGGATTTTAATGAATTCTTATAAATTTAACGTTCGCAACTGGACTCTTCTTTGACTAGAAGAAATTCGCGAGGTTAAAATCCGCTTATTCTTTGAGATGACGAAACTAACCACTAGACGACACAAGTTGTTAAATCAACACTCAGGCAGTATAAGACTTTTTTCTTTAATCCACCTTCTCCCGTGCAGAACAAAAAACACATATCAATACTTTTTTGCTAAGCGACTTGCAATTCTCTCTCAAGAATGAGAGCTTCTCTCAGCTCTGCTGATGACGAGAAAATCTAAACCTGGAGGAAGGGGAAAGCAACTGGACCACAACAATCAAGCGATAACAATGGCGAAATTAGGAGCTCCAGACTCAGCAAATGCAAGGAAACAACGTAGCATAAACTCAATTCAAGGTATAACTCCATTGGACTTAACCGCAGCAACATCGAGAAAGACGTCACAGAGGAACAGTACCATGCATGCAAAGAAGGAAAATGGAACTACAAGCTCGGGGGAAAAATCCTGGGCTGACATGGAAGAAGAGGAAGTCAGTGAAAAGAAAAATATAGGTACGCAACTGAATTCAAATACAAAGTCGAGTAGTTGGTGAAATTCCAAATAATGAGGGACTAGATCTAAGCAAAGTAGCAGAAATTCATGAGACTGTGAAAATAACACTAGAAGACATTAAAGAGGAGGTGAACTACTGGGCATCGGCGGAGGTATGTTACATCCTAGAATCTAATCCTCCACAATCAGTAATGGATGGCTATTTTAGGAGAATTTGGGGGAAATTGGGAATAAATAAAGTGGCACAGATTAGTAGAGGGGTGTTCATTGTGCGATTCCATGATATGGAGGACAGGAACAGAGTAATTGAAGATGGAGTCCAAATGTTTGATAGAAAACCAGTCATAGTTAGAGCATGGAAGCCAGATATGGAATTCACAAAAACTCAAATGGAGAAGATACTTGTGCGGGTAAGGCTGCCAGGGATAGATATTAAGTATTGGGGTAAAATTTCTTTGACGAAGATTGCATGGCTGGTTGGCCAACCTCTCAAAGCAGATAATGCAACTACACAAAAGGAAAGGTTGACATATGCTAGGGTGTTAGTAGATATTGAAGTGAATAAAAAATATCCTACATCAGTAATGTTCGAGAATGAATATGGGAAATAATGGATCAGGAGGTTGTGTATGAATGGAAACATGTATTATGTGGAAAATGTGGCAATTATGGACATGAGATGAAGGAATGTAGGAAGTTTCTCAAAGAAGAAAAGGAGAAGCAGAAAGCAACAAAAAGTAGCAAAAATGAACAAGGAAAGGGGAATGAACAGGGCAAGGAGATAAATAATGAAAAGCAAAAAGAAGCAGAGGCCAAGAGCAATAATGAAACAGGAGTGGTGGAAAAGCAGACCAAACAGATAGAAGACAGACAAGGCAATCAACAAAGGTTCAAGAATGAAAAATACATAGCTAAAGGAATGTCATGCAGACTACAACTCTTAAACTAGGGAACACCTTCTCTAGCTTAATGGAGCAGCAAGTAACACAAAAAAGGAATTCAGGAGAACCTAGTTCTTCTATCCCCATAGGAGTACAAGGAGCAAGGGAGCCAGAACTTGGCAGGGGTGGGGGTAACCCCCAGCCTGATGGATAATATTGGTTTTTGGAACACCAGAGGACTAAATAACTTAGTCAAACAAAAGGAGATAAAGTTTTTCATGCATAATGCTAGGGTGGGGGTATTTGGTCTTCTGGAAACAAAGGTGAAGAGAGAAAAAACTCAACAAGTATCTCTTCACCTGTGTCAAGGCTGGTCATTTAGCACAAACTTATCACAACATCCAAGAAGGAGGATATGGCTATTATGGAATCCTATGATTTATGGAGTCAATGTTATAAGAGTAGTAGCACAACTCATACACTGTGAGTTACATCATAGAGGGACTGGACACATATTCCATGTGTCTATGGTATATGCCTTCAATGATGCAGAATTAATAAGGGACCTATGGAAGACAATTAAGGAAATAAATGGACAGATTAAAGGCCCCTGGGCTATAATATGGGGCTTTAACTGTGTGTTATACAAGGAGGAAAGAATAGGTAGCCCAGTTACTATGGCAGAAATCAGATATTTTAAGAGATGTATTGAGGAATGTTCACTGATGGACCTCAAATCCACATGAGCATTTTACATATGGACAAACAAAAAAAGTGGAGGGGATAGAGTACTCAGTCAAATAGATAGGGTGATGGTGAATGATGAATGGAACCTGAAACTCCCTGCATCAGGTGTACATTACAGAAATGGGGGACTGTTTGATCATTTCCCAGCTATCATAAACTGGGAGCAGGAGAAAAAGGGGAAGAATAAAATGTTTAAATATTACAACATGTGGAGTTTGACCACAGATTTCTAGCAGAAAGTTAAAAATGGTTGGAAAACAAAAGAAAAGGTACTAAAATGTATGAATTAGTGGGGAAGTTGCATAGAATTAAGCACATTTTACAGCAATTGAACAAGGATAAGTTAAATGAAGTAGAGAGGAAAGTAGATGAGGCAATGATGAGGCTGCAGAATTGCCAAGAAAACATACAAAAAGATCCTTATAATATTGTGTTGATAGAAGAAGAAATGAAGTTATCCCAGGAATGCAGATCATGGAGTAAGGCTAGAGAACAATATTTGACACAAAAGTCCAAAATATAGTGGTTGAAACAAGGTGATATGAACACAAAAAAATTTCATAGCATGATGAAGGCAAGAAGAATTCCAATAGAATCCTAGCTATTGATAATACAGAAGGACACCATGTTACTGACCTAGAAGAGATAGCTAAGACATTTATAACATATTATGAAGGTTTGCTGGGAACTAAATAACAGGAAAGAGCTCAGGTTTGCAGTCAATTGGTGAGGTAGGGGCCAATAATATCAGACAGACATAGCACAATACTAACAGAAGACTTCACAGAGAAGGAAGTAAATGAAGCTTTATGGTCCATCAATGGGGATAAGGCACCAGGACCAGATGGTTTTGGAAGTCAATTCTTTAAAGATGGGTGGGAAATTGTAGGTAAGGATGTGGTGGATGCAGTGATGGAGTTTTTCAAGAATGGGAAAATGCTCAAAGTTTTTCACCTAGCAGAAGGTCGTCATTTGTGAACGTGACTTTTCACAAGCATTAACTTCTTGAGGAGTGGACTCTATAAGCTTTTCCGAGGATGGTGCCAACGGTAGGTCATCACTCTTTTCTTTCCTTCGTCAACATGGAAACAAGAGGCATCAATACTCCCATGGGAAATCTTCGTGCAAAACCAACTTGGTAAAAACTCCTCCAAGGTCACCGGATGTCGTGGCTTTTGAGGGTGATGCACCTCCACTTTCGCTTTATCTTCGTGCTTAACTGGATTCCATCTCCTAGGCCTTTTCACCATTATTCTCCTTGTTGGTTGTTCCATTGATCCTTTTCGTGGGTTCCTTTTGTGGCGCCTACGACGAGTCACCAATGTCCAACTTTCATCTTCCTCAAGTTGACCGTCTTCAACTTTGTAGTTCTCCAGTAATTCTTCATCTTTACTTTCTTTAGAACTACATAATTCATCTGGATTGAATGATCAAAATATGATAGAGACTTGGTTTGCGCTTGCTTTCTCATCTTCAAGAACGATCTTCTTTTCACGAGCCAAGTCCATAACTTTGTCCTTGAAAACAAAGCACTTCTCCAGAGGGTGGCTCACAAGTTGATGATATTTGCAGTAATTTGGGTCTTCGATTTTCTCAGCTTCATTGGTCTCTTCATCTCCAGAAGCTCAATGAGATTTAACTCGAGGAGTTCTTCAAAAATAGCTGGCACATCAGAATCCAGAAATGGGTACTCTTTCTCTTGGATTTCTTTTAGAGTCAACTTTCCACTTGGCTTATCTTGAAACGAAGTGGATTTCATACTTTGCTTCTTGCTCACCTTTGTCGTGAACTTCACAGGTGATGTGTTGACATTCATAGCTTCTTTATTTTTAGATCTTGGTACAAACTTGCTCCATTTTTTGACTTCTTGCTTGTCGATCCCTTTGCGAAGTTCATAGATGGGAAGCCTTTCATTTCCAGCGGAGGCCATTCTCAACTCCATGTCATGGGCACGAGTTGCAAGTTCTTCAAATGTGCTAGGCTTGATTCCTTGCAAGATATAACACAATACCCAATGCATACCTTGGATGCACATCTCTATTCCCGAAGCTTCACTAAGCCTGTCTTTACAATTGAGGCTTGCATTCCTCCAACGATTGATAAAGTCAACAACTGGTTAGCTCTTTCATTGACGAGTATTTGTGAGTTCTATCATACTCACAGTATGTCTCGTGCTATAAAAGCGATTTGTGGAATTCTTGCTCTAATTGATCCCAGCTATCAACAGATCCAACCTCGAGGTCCGTGTACTAATCAAAAGCATTTCCTTTTAATGAGCGGACAAACTGCTTGACGAGGTAATCTCCATAAGTTCCAGTATTGTTGCATGTTTCAACAAAGTGCGCCATTGTTTTGGATTGCCTTTGCCATCAAATTGTTGAAATTTTGGAGGTTGATAGCCAGCGGACATCTTCAACATATCAATCCTTGCAGTGTACGGCTTTGCGTATGTAAGGGAAGACTTGGTAGAAACTTCGTACTTGCTTTTGATAGTTCCTTCGATGAACTCCTTCAGTTGATCGATTGTAATCATCCCTTCAGACGAGACATGGATAGCCTTATTGGATGCAACTTGTCTTGGGGGAGGATCAATCTCTTGAACTTCTGGGAGTTTGCCGGGTGCATGGGTAGATTTTTCTTCAATCAAGATTCTGACCCTGTCGGTTAGCTTGTCAATTCTAGCATCTTGATTTTGCATGCATTTGGTCAAGCTAGCGATTGCTTCAGTTAAGTTTACCAGCTGCTCCTCCACAGATGAAGTGTTTGTCACCGTGGCTTGCATGATTGTTGTGGATGATGGAGAGTAGCACAGATTTTCACATAGATTGATCCTTGATTGGCTCACGCTCTGTGGTGTAAGTGGGGAGGATCCATCACTTGACGCGTCATCATCTTCCTTCACAACAGAGTGCTTGGATCCGGAGAGGTCAAGCAGAGCAAGAGTTTTCTTGCTCTTTTCAGCAACATCGCTTCCTCCTTCGGGTGCATTTGTGGAAGATCTTGATCCTTTTGAGGATGAAGATCCGAAAATAGGGGTAGATACGGACGGCACTTGGGGTGCTTGTTGTCCTAACGAGCTTGCTTTGCTCCTCGTAACCGGTCCAAAGCTTCCAAAGGTAACTTCGAGTATGTTTTCCACATCAGCATAGAACTTGGAATTAGCAGCGTTGGCGGAAGTTGAACTGGAGTTTATTTTCTTGGAAGCCATTTCGTTGTTCTTGAACTTTGGTGTTTCAAAAGTTGAGATGAGAGGTAGAGATTGTCCCACTGGGCGTGCCAGAATTTGTAGACAATAAATTGCGTCGAGAAAATATAATCAAGCCAAAAAATATCGCAACAATCGTTGTATTTTATTTCGAATATTTGAGTGTTACAATCTCTATGAATCCTCTGGTTCTACTTTTCAACGGTAAATAAAAAGAGCTTTTGAGCTTAATCTTGAATTTTATTTGATTTTAATCCAAGGGCTTGAAGCTTGATCTTGATCTTGACGTACTTTTAATCCAAGGGCTTGCAGCTTGTTCTTGAATCTTCGTCTTGATATTTTAATCCTTAGAACACTTGAATGCTTGTAGCTTTTAAAGAAATCCGCAACTTTTGATCCACGAGCTCCCTCTTGCTTCTTGTTATAACTTCTGGTGTCTTTTCTGGGTTATGAAGACCCCTATTTATAGTTGTGGGAGGGAAGAGTTGTGATAAGAACAAACTCTTTCCGACCAATCAAATTGAAGTGTGACATGGCCGCATTTGATTGGCAAGAACATGTCACTTGCACATGTGTCGCTGTTTCATTGGCCTTTTAATGTGACTTCGCATGCCTTGTCATTTTGACACGTGGCATGATCCCATTGGCCTTCTGTTTGACTAGGCGCGCCACGTCATTTGACACGTAGCGCCAAACTGGGCCTCTAGGAAGATGGCATATTGGGCCTAATGAAGTGGACTCATCATTTGTAGCCCAACTAAATGAGCTAGTCCAATGGATTAAGACTTATTTATTTAATCCATATATGTTGAACTTATATATACAATTTTATTGTATTAGCGACTAATATATTTAAAATATAATCCAAATTATTTATTGAATTTAAATTTAATAAATTTTACATGACTACAGTGGAAACTGAGTTGGTTAACACGTACATGTGACACTCACATAATCATAACGTGATACTAATGTACTATTTTATACTAACAGTTTACTTTATAAATAAATAAAAATAACAATATATTCCGCCAAAAATATCCACTATTCGATGAAATCAACAAAATTTTAATTAAAACTTTTAAGGTTAAGGATGTGTGTGTTACTATATATATGGTAATTTTTTTCTAACTTCTTTTCCAATATAATGAGTACTAAATAATCTCAACATTTATATTTCACATTTTTTCCATTTTTATTTTTCACTTTCAAATTGTGAAAATTTACAATATTGACTCGAAATTGACTACTACTTTGACCATGTCAATCTAAGTGATGGGTAAGATACGATACTTCAAGATATGTAATCAGATTCGGTGAGGAAAAAGATTGACCCAAATGAGATTTTTTATGGATTGGTCTAGCGCAAACAAGCTCATCGAAACCCAGTTCCAACAATCGCCAAACTCATCGATAAACAAATAAATCGTAATTGGTGGGTTATTTATGAATCAGATTTTTTATGGATTAGTCTAACAGCCACTTGGACCAATAAATAAGTGTCATATATTCAATTAAAGGACCCACATATGCCATCTCATAATTCTGTTAAGAGAGGGGTATTTTCAATCCAAAAGTTAACGTTAACGGCAATTATGGTCTAATAGGTGGAAGGAGGGCAAATTTAAACCTTTTTTAATAGGTTAGAGGTATTTTTGACCATTTTCCGTATATTAAATTGCAAAAAAGAAAAATATATTCAACCTTAAATCTGAAGTCCATTCTTGAGAAACATTTCACAGTATATCAAATTTTTTAGATTTTCTATGAAATTGAGAGAAAAGAAACTTGAGAAAAAACTAACGAATTGAAGTAAAAAAGAAAAAGAGAACAAGAAATCACTAGCTAGCTTTGGCGTCATTGGCTACGTTGAACATTAAAAAAAAGAAATTTATTTGATATACTATTTCTAGATGAATTTAAAGACTATATGTTGATGAGTATAACATTTAAGGTTATTAATATAGTGGTGCCTAACAATGATGATTGTTCAGTCGAGGCTAATAGTTGTAGTTAGTGACGGCGATGGATGGCTGATGATAGAGATCGTTGGTGATGATAGTTGTGTAATAATTGATAAAGTAGTGGTGAAATATAAGTTCACGAGAATCATTAAGTAAGCATTTTAACAATTATGAAGATTTTTCGCAACATGGCTGATTTATAAGTATAAATTAAGTGAAAGCTAAATAATGGAGAGTTACAACTTCATTAAGTGGAAGTAAATGAACCAAACTGTTCCTTCTCTTTTAAGGAACAGTTGCTTCATATACAG
The DNA here is from genome assembly GCA_005239505.1 of Nicotiana paniculata. Lineage (NCBI taxonomy): Eukaryota > Viridiplantae > Streptophyta > Magnoliopsida > Solanales > Solanaceae > Nicotiana > Nicotiana paniculata. Next base: position 33,259 of record ML303917.1, read on the forward strand.
AAAAATATTTCTTCATGCATGTCAGAGTAAAGAGTAACTGATTAACTTCATTGAATATTTAATTAATCACTGCAATAAAATTAATTCCACCAACTTCAAATGGACAAGATGTGTTCTTCAACATTGCTACAGGGAAGCAGGTTGCGGATACTTTAGCCAAAATGGAGCATTGAGGAACAAGTGAGCGATTTCTATGTTTCTAATAAAAGCAAAGGTATACTTATGTTTCTGGGCGCCTTATCAACAAGGATTGTAGTGGAGTGGTAAGCACTTTTTCATCCTTAACCAGAGGTCTCAGGTTTGAGCCTTGTGTATGGAGTTGCCTTTGTTAAGGAGCGCTTTACCCCACAATGTGAGATTTCCCGACGCGAATTCAAATTTAGTCAGGTACCAGATACCGGATGGGAAACCAAAAAAAAAAAAATTTCAGGGCGCCATCTTTATTTTCTCAAGTTTCCTACTTGTAGTTAAAGAAGTGAGCTGCCTGCGGTAAGAAAGTAAAACAACAAAAAAGGAAGCCCGCTGCACTAAGCTCCCGCTATACGTGTTCGAGATAATCCAAAATGCTGGGGCTGCGGAGAAGCATGAAAATCTCTTCACTGTGGTTACTTCTTTGAAGATCATAGGTTAAAGCTTTTTTGAAGAGTGATCCACAAATTAAGTGTTATGGCCAACTTTTTGGCATCTAGAGGTGTCCACCATGCGATGGATATTGGCACATGCCAAACAAGGCTTTCTTACCTATAAATAGAGGAGTTTCTCCTCAGTTAAAGACACGTCAAATTCAAGAACTTTTCACTCTTGTCTTTTATTCTGCTCCTTTATTTATTAAGAGTATTTTGTAAGAGAGTTGAGTGTTGGAAAACACTTGTGTGAACCTTTTCTTTGGAGTGATCTTGTGAAGTTCTAGTGGTATTTGGGATTAATTAGAGTTTTACTCTAATTTTTTACTCTTATTGTTATAGTGAAATTGCTCCTCTCCGCTTGTAGGTCACACTGACCGAACCACGTTAAATTGGTGTCTTCTTTATCTGCTTTAATTACCATTATTATCAACTGCATTGCCTTTGTTATTGTCATTATAACATTGTTTGGCTAAATTCCGCACTACCGGGGTTCCCCATTCTAACAAATTGGTATTAGAGCCGGATCTAACCGGGTTTGTTTTACTTTAACAAAGACTTATATTGAGAAATTTGACTGAAGTGCAAACTTCAGAATGCGACAATTAAAGATGGAAGTTATCCTAATTCAGGATGGCTTAGATTTGGCACTGCAAGGAAATGAGAAGAAGCCGGATAAAATGACGGACGAGGAGTTTGCCGTCATTGACAAAAAGGCAAAAGCAGGTATCATTTTAAATCTCTCAAATGAGGTTTTTCGTGAAGTTGCTGCAGAAAGCTCAGCCAAAGGCATATGGGAAAAGCTGAAAACCCTGTATATGAAAAGAACAGTAGAAAACAGGCTTTACCTAAAGAAAAAACTCTACACTTTTTGTATGGCTGAAGGTACCGGTATACTTACACATCTTGATATTTTTGATTCTCTTCTGATGGATTTAAGTAACATAGATGCTGAAATCAAAGATGAGGATCAAGTCGTATTATTGCTAGTCTCCTTACCCCAGTTGTTTAAGCATATAAGAGATATTATGCTTTATGGAAAGGATAATATCTCTTATAAAGATATCAAATCTATTTTTAAATTAAAAGAACAAATAGATAGAGATATTACAGGGGAAACTAGTGGGAACCAAAGGGAAGACTTGTTTGTTAGGGTAGATCCAATAAGAAAGATTCAAGTTGTGAGAGACGAAAATCAAGGTCAAAATCCAGATACAGAAATTTCATGTGCAAATATTTGCATAAGAAAGGCCACATTATTTCTGAATGTTTTAAATTAGAAAACAAATAAGAGCATATATTAAAGAAAAATGAGCATAAAATACTGACACTGTCGAAGCAAGTGTAGTTGTTGATGGGACTGATGGAACTATTTTTTTAGCAACTAGTAATAGTTTTAATTCTAATAATGAGTGGATTTTAGATTCGGGTTGTTTTATCAAATGTGCCCCAATCAGGATTTGTTTACCACATATGAATCTGTTGAAGATGGAGTTGTCTTGATGGGAAACAATGTCGCCTGCAATGTTATTGGTAAAGGTACAGTCTGAATCAAAATGCACGATGGTATGGTGAGAACTCTCACCGATGTTAGATATTTTTCTGACTTAAAGAAAAATCTCACCTCTTTGGGCACTCTAGAATCTCTTGGATGTAAGTACACAGGTGAAGGTGGAGCTTTAAAAGTTTCTCATGGTGCTCTTGTGCTCATGAAAGCACGAAGATCTGGTACATTGTATACTCTATTGGGACCATCTGTTACAAGTGTTGTTACAGTTTCAACATCAGATAAATCAGATTCTGACATCACCAAATTGTGGCATATGCGATTGGGGCATATGTGTGATAAAGGTCTTTCCATCCTCAACAAAAGAGGTCTCTTATTTGGCCACAGTACCGAAAATATAGAGTTCTATGAACACTGTGTGTTCGAGAAGCAGAAAATATTCAGCTTCAAATCTCCAGCAATTCATAGAACAAAAGTCACTTTAAATTACATTCATTCAGATCTTTGGGGTCCTTCATGTACCCCGTCAAAAGGTGGTGCCATGTATATGTTAACTTTCATTGATGATTATTCAAGAAAAGTTTGAGTTTATTTCCTGAAAAATAAAACTGATGTTTTCTTAGGTTTCAAACAATGGGAAGTTTTGATTGAGAAGCAAACATGAAAACAGGTTAAGCGACTTAGAACAGATAATGGCTTGGAATTTTTTAATGTTGAATTCAACGAATTTTGTAAGAATGAAGGAATTTCTCGACACTGTATTGTGAGAATGACACCTCAGCAAAATGGTGTAGCAGAAAGGGTGAATAGAACTATTTTGGAAAGGGCTCGTTGCATGATTTCAAATGTTGGGTTGACAAACGTCTTTTGGGCAGAAGCTATCTCTACAACTTGTTATATTGTCAACCTTGCTCCTTCTGCACTGTTGTCACACCTCCTTTATTATACGCCCCAAAGGGGGTACGGGAGTTTTTCCACTTAAAGTG
>ML303918.1:0-69351 GCA_005239505.1 Nicotiana paniculata
ATTTATAGCAAAAAAAAAAATAGTATAGAATTTGGGTGTGGTCAAAAAATAGTTGTTCACATCTATGCAAATACTACTTTCTCTAATAGAACAGTCCTTTGGGAAAACCTTAAACAAATTAAAAATCACTATAACAACCCTTGGCTAATCGGGGGGATTTTAATGAGGTCCTTAGAGCTAATGCGAAGTTTGGTGGTAATTCTATTAACAACTTTAGGGTTGATGCCTTTAATCAATGCTTAAATCATTGTAATTTACTAGACTTAGGCTTCAAGGACAGCAGTTATACGTGGTCCAATAAAAGGAAAAATGGATATACAATATTAGAAAGATTGGATAGGATCCTAACTAACTATGATTGGCTACAACTGTTTCCGGAAACAGTGGTGCAACATCTACCACACACCTCTTCGGACCACTGCCCCCTCCTAGTCACAATTGGTCACAATGGACCATCTAAGAAATAAATATTCCGCTTTAAAAAAATATGGACAACTGACCCATCACTAATACATGTCATTAAACAGTCTTGGAATAATAGTAACTCCCTAATTAATGCTATAAGAAAATTTGAAACTAATGTAACATACTGGAACAAGCATACTTTTGGTAATATCTTTAGGAAAAAAATACAACTACTAGCGAGACTCAATGGACTCCAACAATCAGTCCATTATCCTACGAGTAATTTCTTACAAAACTTAGAAACTCATCTTAACCACGAATTTAGTCTAATATTAAGACAAGAAGAAGACTTCTGGCGACTAAAATCACGAATCCAATGGCTCAATGAGGGCGATACCAATACTAAGTTCTTTCACATGTCCACTTTGCAAAGACGTAGACGAAATTGCATACACGCTTTAAAAGATGACGTAGGAAATTGGATATATGATCCCACAGAGATCCAACAAAAAATTATCACCTATTACTCTACCTTATTACTACCCACAATTACTCTACTAACAACCACTTTAACAAGTCTACCCATAACTATTTTACTGAGGCTGACAAACAAATACTAAGTGAATCGCTCCATATAACAAAAATTACAAATGCCGTATACTCTTTCCAACCGTTCAAAGCACCAGGACCGGACGGACTACACCCCTTCTTCTTTCAAAAATACTGGAAGGATGTGGGCTATTCCATTACTCAATACTGTCATACTTCTTTCACAAGAGGCTTAATAACTGGGGATATTAACCAAACTTATTTACGCCTCATACCTAAGGTAAAACATGCAGCTTCCATGTATCAATATCGACTTATAAGCTTATGTAACACTACCTACAAATTAATAACAAAGATTATTATAAACAGACTTAAACCTTTCCTCCACAAACTAATTGACCCAACACAATCAAGCTTCCAACAAGGGCGAAGAGCCTCTGATAATGCTGTCATTGTACAGGAAGTACTCAACCACCTAAAGCACAAAAAAAAGGGAAAATTGGGTCACATGCTACTAAAATTAGATTTAAAAAAAGCATTCGATAAGCTTGAATGGTCTTTTATCAAAGACACCCTCCATTTCTTTAACTTACCAAACCATTTAATATCCCTAATAATGTCCTGCATTACAACACTAACTATCTCAATCTTAATAAATGGCTCGCGCACACCATTCTTTCACACATCCAGTGGCATACGCCAAGGCGACCCATTATCACCACACATATTTATTATGTGCTTAGAACGATTATCTAGAAATATTTTCCAGTCAGTAGATTACCTGCGCTGGAAACCAATACAATTATCGATCAATGGTCCACACTTATCCCACCTTTTCTTTGCGGACGACATAATTCTTATGGCTAAGGCCAATGACAAACTTGCAACACCATCATCTATACCTTGAATCACTTCACACAAATATCTGGCCAGACGCTCAATTTCCAAAACTCCAAAATATTCTTCTCTGCCAACTGTAAGGAACAGGAAAAATTACAAATACTTTCTAGTTTTAGCATGCAAGAGGGACAACATTTTGGGAAATACCTGGAGTTTCCAATGTTTCAAAAGAGGCCACAACAACCCGACTTTCAATTCTTACTAGATAGCTTTAAGGCTAAACTAGCAGGCTGGAAAACATCTCTACTATCAACACCGGGGAGAATAACTCTCATCAAATCTACACTATCCACACTAGCAAACCACATAATTCAATACATAACAATCCCTAAATATGTAACCACAAAAATGGAGCAATATATTAGGAATTTCTTATGGGGTACTACAACACAAAAAAGAAAAATTCACTTAATCAATTGGCAGACAATTACCATGCCAAAACCATTAGGAGGCTTAAGAATCCAACAGCTTACCCTAAAAAATAAGACTTCCCTAGCGGGCTTGGCATGGAGATTGTTCCAAGGACCAAACCAATTATGGGCAAACACTTTGATCCAAAAATACAAACACATCCGCAACCTTAAAAAATATTCTCATACATGGCAAAATATTATCTCGGGTTGGCAAACTTGCCAAGTTGGAATCCAGTGGAAAATAGGAACCAATTCGAACATAAATTTCTGGACGGAGCCTTGGATTGCTCCGCAAGTCAGGACTAGATCCCTGTTAACTGGTCCTCTACCACTTTAACACCTACATAAACCTATAAACTATTATCGATCTGGAAATCAATGGAATTGGGAGGACATGCCTTTCTCATTAGACAATACTACAAAAAATATTATTAACAATACGAACATATCCACCTACACTAACCAAGCTGACACCATCTACTGGGGATTATCTCAAAATGGGAAATTCACTATAAAATCTACTTATTCACAACTATTGCAACATAAAATACACACGCATCAATACTATACTTCTTTCAACTGGATATGGAACATCCAGGTTCCCCCTAAATTAAAAATATTCTTATGGCTTATACTTCATAAGTGACTGCCTATTAAGTCCTGCTTAAAACACATAAAAATTACCATGAATGATCTATGTGATATATGTCGTACATATCAAGAAAATACTAACCATATCTTCCTTCACTGTCAACCTATACAGCAAATATGACACGACCTACACCTAGCTACCATGGCCAATAATATTCCCAAATTATCCCACCCATCAACATGGCTAAAAAACCTAATTCACAATACCAACACAATTATGCCCCATCGAATCAACCAAAAAACGTACTTAACATACACATTATGGCTTATATGAATTAATCGAAATAATCATTGCTTTCGTAACACTTCAAGAAGGCTATCACTGGAAACGATTACTCAACATGCACTAGAATATACTTATCTTACTTCAACCACAAAATCACCAAACATTTATCAACATATTCTCATTACATGGAAAGATTCTCAAACACACTGCTTTAAGTTAAACACAGATGGGGTGAAGTCGACATTGACTAACAAGGCAGGTATAATGGAAACAATACACGATTCCAATGGAAACTGGCTTATAGGATTTACAGGGAAATCGGAGTGCACATCAGTCCTCCAAGTAGAACTAAAGGCCCTTAAACAAGGACTTGAACTACCATGGGATAAAAACTTAGTACCATTGGAAGTCGACATTGATTCAACAGAGGTACTAGCCATGCTACAAAAGGATAATATTGTCTACGCTAACATCTTTGATGATTGTAGGTACCTCATGCTCCAATTACATAGTGTTACTCTGACACACACCTACAGAGAGGGGAACGAGGTGGCTGACACACTGGGAAAGCAAGGCTGCAGCTTCCAAGCACCTGCTACAACATCATTTTTTGAAGAGCCACCTGGTTTTGTGAGACACGTTTTGAGGAAGGATCAAACAGGAAAAGCTAGAAGGAGAAAAGTAGCATGCACAGGTAACCAACTGGAGCAGAACACTCTGGGGGAGAATGCAACCATCAACGATCACCGGTGTACACAACATACGCTATTTTGGATGGTTACACAGCACCTATTACCACTACAACCCCCACTTTAATCCCTACACAATCTGTATGTAATATGGCACAACAACAAACAATCGCCTTAGATGCTATGACATCACCCTCTTTGTAGCTACGTTAATTTCAATTAATGTAATTATCTTTCCTACAAAAAAAAAAAGTTAATTTGAGTTTTTTAGTAATACTTGGATCTTTCTTAATAGATGGAACTTAATAATCTTCCTTTGTAATATATATATATATATATATATATATATATATATATATATAAAAGTTACATGATATACCCATCTGTAAAACTCATTTTCATGATATACCTAAGTTTTGAAATTACGTGAAATATCCAAAAAATATTACACGCTATACCTCCATATATGCTAAAATATATCACAATATTCTACTTTGGAATACAATCCAAACCTACCTTACCACAATATTCTAATTTGGCATACAATATCCTAACTAAACAGATCATAGTATTTTAATTTAGAATACAATATTCAAAATAAACATACCACAATATTCTAATATGAAAAATCCAAGCCTAGCTTACCACAATATTCCAATGAAGAGTACAATATCCAAACTAAACATACCATAATATTCTAATTTGAAATATAATATTCAAACTAAATATACCACAATATTCTAATTTGAAAAATCCCGCAGACCTAACTTACCATAATTAATATTCTAATAAAGAGTACAATACCCAAACCAAACATACCACATTATTCTAATGAAGAATACAATATTTAAATAAAATATACTATAATATTCTAAATTGGAATGAATTATTCAAATTAAACATCTACAATATTTTTATTTGGAATACAATATCCGAACATAATATATCATAACATTCTAATTTGTAATGCGATATTCAAATCAAACACACCACAATATTCTAATTTGGAATACAATATTCTAATACTGCAGTATTATAAGTTGAAGTATAATATTCAAACCAAATATACTATAATATTCTACTTTGGAATACAATATCCAAACAACAACAATAACATGTCCAAACAAAATTTCCCAATACCATTTTCACTTGAGATTCTTTTTCATTTTTTCCCAGAATTTTACAATTCTTACGTCCAAACACCCACTTATATTATTATTATTATTATTATTATTATTATTATTATTATTATTATTATTATTATTATTAATTATATTAATAATAATAGGAATAATATATTCAAAGCCATAACCATAACAGAACGAGCATTCAAATCCATTGGCATAAAACAGAATTCTGTTTCAACCTCCCATTTTAGCCTCCAACGTTAATGAACATAATTAGCTGCTCTATTTTGCATTCCATGAAAAAGAAAAATTAATCATTTCCTCCTCCTCTTTGCATTTCAACTTCTCCACTTCCGCTCATCATCACCATCACAACCCTTTCTTCTTCAATTCATTGCCAAAATTTGTGATCAGAATGTCAGCTGTGGTTGAACCAATTTCACCAAACAAGGCCTTAGTCATTAATGATTCTAATTTGAAGATGATAAGGAGAAATGATGGATTTGATGAGCAAGAAGAAGAAGCAAATGAGTGCAAGAAATCACTCTTGAATAATGAAGAGGATGGTGGAGCTAATTCTCTGAATTTTGAAAATGAACAATTAGAGAAAGAAAATAAAGTATGTTATCCTTGGTATAATACTCCATGCATTATAATTATAATTTATGTGATGTAATTTAACTCGATACAAACTTTAAGAAATAAAGAACATCATTTGAAACTTGTGATCTTATGTCCTGTTTGACCATTAAAAAAGTTCACTTTTTTTTTTAATTTTCTTTTATTTTTTTAATCAGTATTTGACCACAAAAATTTCAATTTTCAATTGAAGATTAATTTCGAAATTTTTCGAAAACTTGAAACTCCAAAATTATTTTCAAAATTTTCCCTTTAGACCGCTCATAAAAATCTAAAACCAACTCAAAATTGTATTCATGTCCAAACACAATTCTAATTTTCAAATACCATTTTCACTTGATTTTTTTTTTTTTAACTTTTTTCGAAACTATTAAATTGTTATGTCCAAACGCCCACTTAAATATGTCATCATAATATTTGTATGTCCAGAAACTTTCGAAACTTATGGATTACAAAAGTTTCTCATCAAGAATAGAATAAGAAATTTAAAATTAAATTCTTTTCAAATAGAGAAATATATCATTCTTTTCTGATCGAATAAATAAGGAAATAGTGTCACAAAAACTGAAAAAGAGAGTATTTTTCAAGCATTTTTATGATAATAAGGTTAATGATATATAGTTGTATTACTTGTATGTATGACTAAAAATTGTTTGTTCACGTGAAATTAAAGGATGATCAAAGTTTGAGGAAGGAACAAATTCTTGGGAGTGTTGATGGCTCTTCAGTTGAAGGTATCCAAATTCATTCATATATATACCCAACCAAATATTTTGGTGTCATTTTATTTGCATAAATTTCAAGTAAAACAAAGGGCCCATTTGGCTATTACTTTTTTTTTTGTTTTTTTACTTTTTTCGGAATTAGTGTTCGGCTATGAAACTTTTAAATTTCACTTGAAATTAAATTTTAGAATTTTCCAAACTCGAAATAATAGTTTTTCAAAATTTTCTCTTCAAATCACTCACAAAAATTCAAAAACAACTTCAAAGTAATTCATGTCCAAACACAATTCTAATTTTTAATTACCATTTTCACTTAATCTTTTTTCTTCTTTTTTTTCCCCACTTATTTCTGAATTTCACAGTTCTTATGTCCAAACGCCCACAAAATCTCTTTACGTTTTTTCCAAGTATAGATACATTTTCTTTAAAAGAAAATTCCAAATAACGTTCAAAGAACCAATTATTTCACAAAGAGTATCTTATGATCACAACATATGACATTTCTTTTTTCAAGATGTTCTCTAAATGATTAGGAAAAAAAGGTGTATGTAACTTCTTTTATCACTATAGTGTCAATTAATTTCACCAAAATATTTATAAGAAAATATAAATAAATTATCTTTATGATTTTATTTTATTGTCTTGTAATCAAAGCAGAGAACCAAGATCCAGAGGTACAAGAACCAAGATTATACATAATTTGTCCAGGCCGATCAAATATAAAACTTTCAGAGCCATTTATTTCCAGTCCTAAAGATTGTCTTTTCACACTCAAGGAAGGAAGTCGTTACAAGCTCAAATTTTCTTTTACTGTTTCAAACAACGCTGTTTCTGGTCTCAAATACATCAACACTACCTGGAAATCTGGTGTAAGAGGTACGTGTATGTTCCACGTCGCCGTTATAACCTACTACAACATATTAAAATATACACTAATAATATTTTTCTTACTTCTATCATTCATATTTCCACGAAGGAATAAATTTTATTTTTAACCTTATGAAGGCTTTTAATTAGTGATTTTGATTAATTTTTAATTTCATCTTTATGGCAGTTGATAAGTCTCAAGTGATGCTGGGAAATTTTAGTCCTCGAAAAGAGCCATATGTACATGAATTAGAGGAAGATGTTACACCTTCTGGTGTCTTTGCGAGGGGCTTATATTCTGCAAGAACACAGGTATAACTATGTCCGATAATACCCTTCGGGGTTGCCAGTCGGTTTGAAGGGCGGTTATCCATACGGATGATTTGGTATCGATTCTCCCATCAATGCCTTCTGGGTAGAGCCTGTCGCACAGGGCTTGTCTAATGCAGTTTACGTTTTCTGTGCGGTTTGCAAGCTATTACACAGAGGGAGATTTACCTAGTACGCACAAAGTGTTCACCACATAGTGCTCACCCGAAGGGTGGACACTGTGACAGTGGTTGTAGCGGCTGCGGGTTTTCCCTCTTACCAAAAAAAACTATGTCCAATAATGTAATCAAATTAACTCTTTTAGATATAATGTCTTGATTTAATCACAATTATTTTTTTGAATTTAAAACCTTAAATTAAGTAAATATTTTCTTTGAATAAAAACTTAGAGATGTATTTACATTGATTTTTTTCTTTTCTGTTTCAGGTTATAGATGATACAGAAAGATGCTACGTGGATATCAAATACTACTTTGAAATTCAAAAGCAATGGCGTGAAAGCTCCTAATTCTTTTGTTTATGTAGTTTTCATATATTTTAAGAGGCCAATTATTGTAGAGAGTTGATGTGGGTCTTTTTTCTATATTGAAAATCAAAATTTTCCATGGATAAGTCTAATTGTTTAATTTCTTTTTATTTTGGTTTTTTTATCGGACCCATTTGAGGGGAATGCTCTCAATCATAAAATTTAAAAAGAAAAAAAAAGAACAAGAGAATTCAAAACAAGCTGTTCAATTGTAAAAAAATGGAGTGTGATAAGATGATTGAGATTCCTCACTCTTAATTATCCGTCTCAGATTCAAACATTGAGAATAGATCAAACTTCTAAAAAGCATTTTACCGCTTTAGTAGGCCTACTGAATACAAATTTAGATTAGTTGGGCAGTAATTTCGAATGCCGAATATTTAAAACACTAACAAAATAAATTCCAGACTAAGTGTAACAACTTCTATTAATTTTATAGTAATAAATAAAAAAAATATATGAAACTCATCTGAAATCAGAAAAAAAGCTAATTCACAGGATGAACTCAGGTGTCATTTGCCTCTATACATATTCGTCAACTTCAGAATAGGTAATACTCTCTCCGTTTTAAAAAGAAATTATCTTAATTTACCTTGACACAAACTTTAATAAAGAAGGAAAGACTTTTAAAATATGTGATCTTAAATAAGTCATAGGCATTTATGACGATAAATACTTTATATTAAATAAATATTGAAATGTGTCAATACTTTTAGAACAAACTAGTAAAAAAATAATGCCTATCTTTTTTAAACAGACGAAGTAGCCTTTTAGTAGTAGAGAATTTAACGTCTTTCATGTTTTCCTGTATTTGTGGGCAAAATGTATCTTAATCAGTATATCTCAACTTATTAATTGTGTTTATTTTTCAAATTATTTTTTCTGAAAGATTTCATTCATTTAGATTCTGCTTGTGTCATTAAATCATTAAGACATGGTTTACTTAAAAATTATTGCAAATGTGACATTTTATTATCATGGCTCAGTACTTCGACTGAGATAAATTGCACTACATTTTCCCCTTTCGTATGTCCTCTCCCAATTAATATTTTATCATTTTATTTGTTATTTTGCTGGTATATATATATATGTATGTACATGATTTTACGTAGGTGTCTTAATATAGCCTCGTCACTATTTCATGAACACAAATATATAATAATCACTCTTAAAGAGCTCCAAAGTCGGCCAAGAGAAGTGAAAAATTAAAAAAAATGGACTAAGTCCACATTTTTACTAAGCTTCTGCCCGTTGATCCTTTTTCGCGATCACGAAGGCGAAAAATTAACCGGTCCTAAAAAAGCCTCTACACGAACACGAAGAGGTCCTCGCGATCATGAAGGCGAGCCCAGTCAACGTACGTATCGCGAACGCCAACTTATGACACATAACTTCGATAGCCATAATCATCATTATCAATCATCTCCCACCCCCATCACTCACCATGCAAGTACCACCATTGTCGACAGTCACTACTGCACTGACATCACAATTATCAACCACCATATATAATTTTAATTAGTATGTTATCTAAAGTTATACTTATTCATTTAATTGATATGTAATACGTACATATCCTAATATCGAAAAATCGAAACATTATTGTCCACGGTATTTAGATATAAAAATAATATTTTAATAATCAAATAGATATTGAGTTTCAGATATCTTAATTTTAAAAATATCAAATGGCTAACTAAGAGCCCGTTTGGACATATGAATTTTTTCACTTTTTTTTTTCGAAATCGGTGTTTGGCCATAAAATTTTCAATTTCATTTGCAGATGAATTTTGGAATTTTTCGAAACTTTGAAAAAATCCAAAAAGTCGTTTTTCAAAATTTTCACCCAGATCATTCACAAAACTTCAAAAACAATCTAAAATTGTATTTATGTCCAACACAACTCTAATTTTCACTTAAATTTTTTTTAACCTTATTTATGGAATTTTAGACTTGTTATGTCCAAACGCCCACTCAGATTCTGTTAAATAATTAAAAATGATATACACGTAATAAGAGGAAAAAGGAACAGATTATTACTTTGAAGAAAATATGGGGACGTGGCTGTATTTATGTGGCTTTATTCTGTCCAAACACTTGGAAAGTTTAGATTTTTAGCTTTACTTTCAACTTTAGCTTCAGCTCTCTCACTAACCAAACTGTCCCAAGTCTGAATATGGCGATTACAATTTCTTCATCAATCTTTACATCCAAATTGAATTTTCCTGTTTTATGTTCACAATGCATAAACAAGAAAATCTCAATCAGTTCAATTCCTTTTTGTAGAAAATATGTCAGTACTAAAAAGTTTTTCATTTCCATTAAGACTCCAAAATCTTGTGGCTATATATCCAATTCACTTGTAAATGACTATTCAGTTGATGAAACGTCTAAAGAAAGCACAACCCAAGTCCCCATTGAAGTTAAAACCAGGTAAATTCTTTCTGTTTCTGTAGTGTATTTATGTTGTTTATTCAAATATGCAACTGCGAAGGGAGCCTCGGAGCAACGGTCAAGTTGTCTTCGCGTGACCAGTGGCGGACACAGGATTTTGTGCAAGCAGGTTCAAACTTAAAATCGGATAACAATTAAATTTATAAGTGGTTTTAAGGATATGTAATTTCACCTAGCACAAATTGATAAATACAGTAGTTAATGTTGATAATTGATTGAAAAATAAACCGAACCAGTATAAAAATGCAATCTAGCCCTTGAGCTAGACCGCCCTCGAACCAACTGAAAGTATTTTTAAGAAGTAGGAACTGAACTGAACGGAAGAATAAGAGAATTTAAGAGAGAAAAGTATTGTATAGCTTTGATATGCGAAAATTAAATGATTACAAATGAATAGAACCCCTTTATATGGCAGTGGAATTCTACTTATGGTACAATTCTAATTACAGAAGGAAATCTCATGATTAGCTAAATAACCGTTCTTAATTCGATCCGTTCCGAGATTTCCGCCACGATCCTCGACCGGTCGTGGATATCTAGGCTTCCCGTTAGTATGCTATCTTCGATCCTGCTCGATATCTATCTTGTTTGGTCTCGATCTTGATTGGTACTTCGAATCCTGAGCTCGGTACCTCACCTTCATGTCTCAGTCTGATATAATATGGGGCTGATCCTCGGCCCACCATCCTGGCCTCAGTTAATCAATAAAATCGGGTGAGCCCGGTTTTAACCGTATACAAGTTGTAAAATAGTAGTTGCCAAATGGATTCAAATAAAATATTTATACAAAATTTATGCAGCTTTAATCGTAATTTATACATATATATAGTATTATTTTTTTATGAAGCGGGTTCAGTTGCCACCACGTGCATCCGCCACTGCGCGTGACCTATAATTCACGGGCTCGAGCTGTGGGATCAGCCACTGATGGCATCAGGGTAGGCTGCATACATCACACCCCTTGGGATGCGGCCCTTCTCCGAACCATGCGTGAATGCGGGATGACTTGTGCACTGGCCTGCCTTTTATTCAAATATTCAACTGTATTTAGTAAATTCACCCTTTTTACTGTGGCTGTCTGAGATAAGCTTGCAATCTGTACCTATAGACTGTAGTGTATTACTGGGATAATAGTTGCCTCTTACGATCACCATCCCCTCACCCACCCCCCCCAAAAAAAAAAAAAAAGGATGTAGCCTTTATTGCCCAATTGACTGGTAAAATTTTGCTCGCATCGGGTTTACTCCAAACCGGTAGAAGCGTGGCATTTGCTTGCATATAGTGTTCTATCACTTAATCATGATTAATCGATATCACTTAATCATGATTAATCGATGTATGAATTTTTATTAAATAACCTAACCATGGTAAGTTTACTCGGTTTGGCGTGAACACTCGCCGAGGGTAAGTATTTACCCCCAATTGACTTGCAAGATTGCTAGTTCTTAAGTGTGAGTTCCAAATGACGCTTTCCCGGGAATATATAACCGACCCTAGCTAGTTTGAGATTGAGACGTGGTTAATTGATTGATCTATATACAGTTAGATTGGGACTAATGGCAGATCGAAAATGTAGCTAATTCTTGACAAGGATAGACTAACAGATACATTGGATCAGAACTACTTATCCAAAGTAAGAAAAAGGTTATATTGTAGGATAATTGAATCATAAAAACACATTAAGCTGAGGCGAAAACGAATTTAGGAAAGACAATCAGAATTCCAGCATTAAGGTTGCTTTAGATGTTGGAAAAGGATAATAGAGAGGGAAGAAAATAAATTGCGCTAGTCGGCCTATATATGAAAAAGTAAGTAGGGTTTCATTCTAAAGCTATTTGTTTCTGTACAAAATTTACATTCTTGCTAGTTGCTATGCTGGGAAAGTATTTCAAGAACAAGCGGTCGGGATTAAATTGAAAGTTTCAGAATAATCATTTCTAGCAAGATTGAGATTGTAACTTAACTTGGACTGTCACTATTTTGTTATTTAAGATTTCTGAATGATGTTATTGAGTATGTTGCCTGATTTTGCATTTTCCATCTTCAACTGTTTATCTGTTTGTTTTTGTCCTGCAGTACATGGAAATGGAGGGACTATTCCATTCGATACCAGTATTGTGGCAACAGTGGCCCTGCGCTCGTTTTAGTCCATGGTTTTGGAGCAAACAGGTCAACATCAATCACATTTTGCTTATAGGTACTAATTTGCAAAACTACAGCACGAACATAATATTCCCTTTCCCCTCCATTTCAGAATCCTTTTCGTTTTTGGCCTTTGAATTTTTAATCACATAGTAGATATCAGAATTTGAACTTTAGAATGTAGTTTATCTTTGATATATTTACTCCTTTTTCTATATTAAAGCCAAAACTCTTTTATACTAAGATTCTTCGAAGATACTTGAATGGAAACTATAGTACAATACAGAGAACTTCACGACCAATTTGTTATCTGGACAAAGTATAGAAGATGTCTAAAGATTGAGGTCTAAATTTGCATCAATTAAGTTCGTTTATGAATGTAAACCTTTCAATGTAACATTTCTTTTATAATTGCAAACCAGAACACATGGTTTTTGCTGGCTGTTGGTTGATTTGGTTTCATTTGAATAAAATTTCACCCTTCAAAAAGATCATGTTTGGCATTTTGTTACTGTTTCTTTCTGTTTGAACCGTGGTTTAGAATGATCGTCTTTTCCCACAGTGACCATTGGAGAAAAAATCTACCTGTTCTTGCAAAATCACATCGGGTGTTCTCTATTGACCTTATTGGTTATGGCTATTCAGACAAACCAAATCCTCGTGAGCTTGGCGTAGACAAGTTTTATACCTTTGAAACATGGGGCTGCCAGCTAAACGATTTTTGTAAGGATGTTATCAGAGATAAAGCCTTCTTCATTTGCAATTCCATTGGAGGTGACCCCTTCTCTTTATGTTTTGTTTATGAGCTTAAAAATAATGTACCTTTTACTGATTCAATGATTTTTCGGCTGATACATAATTCTAGAAGACTGAGCCTTTTGTATATTAGCTAGTGTGAAATATTCCAATTGATGCTCCAAAGTTCACTGAGACATCATATGAGATAAACAGATAAATTATATACAAGAAAATCCCATTATATTGTTTGTGTTTTCACTTGTAAAAAAGGAAAAATGAATTGAAGTTTGAGAACCGAAATCATGACATTGTGTTTTTTGCTATTGTTACCATACATCACTAGGATATATCGAAATATATATGGTTTTAAGTACTAAAGGTAAAAAAAACTTTCTGGATACCTCTGCAGGAGTTGTCGGTCTTCAGGCTGCAGTTATGGAACCACAACTCTGTAGAGGCATTCTTCTTTTAAATATCTCGCTCCGAATGCTGCATATAACAAAGCAGCCTTGGTTCGGAAGACCACTGATTGAAGCATTTCAGAATTTATTGAGGTGAACTTCTTTATTCATTACATCTCTAATCTTTTGCTATCTGCAACAGACTCATGTTCTAAGTGTTTTTGACTCAGAAATACTGCAGTTGGGAAATTCTTTTTCAAAAGTGTTGCTACGCCTGAATCAGTGAAGAATATTCTACGTCAGGTAGATAATTTAAAGCGCCATTTTGTCTATAATATGTTATATCTATCTGAAGAATTTAAAAGTAATTGCTAACAGATATGTTCACTGAAGCAATGATCTTGGAATATCTTTCAATGTTTAGCGTCCGTCAATTGTTATTCAAGATAGCATAATTTAGGAGGAGTGGACATACATGAACTATTAAAAAGAACAAAGAATCTGACATCTAATGTTTCAATGGTTTGCTTTCGTTTCTTTTGTTGTGACTATAGCAGAAATCGATAAGATGACCAAAACTTTCTTTGCAGTGTTACTATGACACATCCCAGGTGACAGATGAGTTAGTACAGGCCATCCTTCTTCCAGGGCTCGAGCCTGGTGCTGTCGATGTGTTTCTTGAGTTCATTTGCTATTCAGGGGGTCCTCTTCCTGAGGAACTACTGCCTCAAGTAAAGGTGATCCTAAATTTATTGCTATTTTTTCTCTACTCTAATCGTTTATTTATTTATTTTTGGGAACTAAATCCTTTTTGGAATTCAATGTTCTTCCCCAAATTCTTCTTATTACTCTTCCTGAGCCGAGGGTCTATTGGAAACAGCCTTTCTACCTGTTAGGCTGGGGTAAGGTCTACGTACAGACTACCCTCCCCATACCCCACCTGGTGGGAACATACTGGATTTGTTGTTGTTGTTGTTGTTGTTGTAATGTTCTTCCCCAAATGTGCAACTTGCAGTGCCCGGTTCTGGTGGCGTGGGGTGACAAAGATCCTTGGGAGCCAATAGAACTTGGAAGAGCCTACGGCAAATTTGATACAGTTGAAGATTTCGTCGTCCTCCCTAATGTTGGCCATTGTCCTCAGGTGTTTCCTCCCTCTTTCAAATGCAGATGCAATTGTCAAATGCCTTCAATTCATTATCTGCAATTTTGCAATCATACTCGTAGACGCAAGTTCAAAATTCAAAATTTGATGGGTTCAACGTTAAGGTCTTTAGTGCTCAACTCATAGTACATTTAAAGTTATGGATTCAGAATTTAATATTGAACTCTTGAAAATTTAGTGGTTTCACAAACACACACTCTCAAAGTATGGAAAATACTAGGTTAAGTTGAATCTATTAGACAAGGCTCCATCCGCCGCTGCATGCTCAAAGTACGTATACGAAGCAATAACGTCAAGAAAGCATGCTTCTTCAAGGATAACTCTTTGTTTTCTTACGTCTGCCAAGAGAAGAAAAGCTTGATTCTTGTATAAAAGGGCAGTTCGGTGCACTAAGTTCTCGCTATGCGCGGGGTTCGAGCAAGGGTCGGGACCACAAGGGTCTATGGTACGCAGTCTTACCCTGTATTTCTGCAAGAGGCTGTTTCCACAGCTCGAACCTTGACCTCCTGGTTATATGACAACAACTTTACTAATTACGTCAAAGCTACACTTCAAGAACTTGATTCTAGAAAATATATTAAAAGTCGGAGGATTGTGTCTCATCATTGTGACATTTTATTGATTTTCTTGTAGGATGAGGCACCTCATCTTGTGAACCCACTGGTGGAATCATTTGTTGCCCGCCATGCCAACGTTGAGAACTGAGTCGCTGAGACCGTAGTCTTGCTGTTTACATCAAAATATACACATTTCAACCATTCATTTTGGTAAAATTGGATAACTAAAGAGTGCAAAATAAACACAATTTTTGCCTTTTCTCATCATCTTGGCGTTATCTTAAAACAAAGAGTTAAAGTTTTGTGTACCGTTAGTGTAATATATATATATATATATACCATCATGTAACATTGACTTGCTATATAGTTTACCAATATTATTTTAATTTCTTTTTTCCTGTTTACAAAATTCAAACGCTGCTTTCCCCCTCCCCTCTCTCCCTTCAAATACTCGTTTTCCTACTGGATTCACAGTTTATTATATGAATATATTTGATGGATTTCTCATAGATATATAGAATCGCGCCAGAGCTACTGGATTCTGATGAACTTGTAACATATATTGTGGGGTGGAATTAAAAAATAGAGAGATTTATAAGTGGCAATTGAAAAATAGCCACAGTTTCAAAATTAATCGAAATTTAGCCACTTTTCACCTAAAGATAAATCTGAACGAAAATTTTGTTCAAAATCCGGAAAATATTCCAGCATAATATACTGAAGTTCGAATCTTTTACATGTGAACTTCCAATATATTATGTTGCAACTCCAACATATTATGATGGAGTTCTAATATTAATATACTGGTACTCCATCATAATATACTGGAGTTCCAGCATAACATACTGGTCCATCATAATATGCTGGAAGTTCATACACAGGTGCTCCAATCTCCAGTATATTATGCTGGAACTTTCTGTGTTGCAGCAAAATAGTAGCTAATTTTTCAATGACTTTGCAGACGCTGGATGCTATTTTACTATATTGTGCCTCTGCCACTGATTCAATGTTTTTTTTTCTTTTCTCAATGGTTGATTTACACAAAAGAAACAAATTTCCTATTACCTTTTTAATTAGTTAAAGATAATTAAAGTCTTGCTCTCCCTTACTTCCCAATTAAACTACGAATATTATGGTCTGGAATCATTCAAACCAAATTTGGATTAGTTCTTTAATTTTGCTTGCTACTTGTTCAGTTAAGATTAAAAAGCTACCTCAGGAAAATGCTAAGCCAAATGTTAATCAATTTATATATGCGCACTGTTCAGGACTCCAGGTTAACCAATTGTTCCTGTTTCAGGCTATTAAAATTTAAGAAAACATATCATTATTAGTTTTCATAGATTTTTATATTTAATTATTAAAGTCGATTAACCATAAAAGCATACATCAACGAAAAAATATTGTTAGACGATTAAGAAAATAATTAGTATGTATTACTAAATAAAAAATTCTCCAATAGAAATATTTTAATTGATCATATGTTTGTCAGTTTGTAAAATGTTTACTAATCGCAATTCACTTATCAAAACTTTATCTATACTTTAATAGAGTAAGATTGAAATAATATTCATGTAAAAAAAATTCAAAAAAGCCGAACCAATATAAACTGATATAATTGATTTGGTTTGGTTTTGATAAAAATCAAACTAACCAGGTCGATGTACACCCCTTAGTGGTGGTCTAAGAAAAACCGGGAGGCAGAAATTTACCCATTTTACCCCTCTATGTGTTATTTATACATGCTTATTCTTAATTTAGGATGTTTTGCATTACTTTGACTCTAATTCATGTGGCCTACGGCTAAATAAATTGTGTCTATATATAAAGGAGTCAAAGTCTTTATTTATTGCAGTTTTAATTTGTAAATGATTGGTGGCAAAGCTGCAAAAGTAAGTATTCATTTTATCATGAAAGCGAACCTAGCTATGTTAAGGAATACGTAGAATGCGATAAAAATAAGCATCTTATAATATAATTTACTAGTCCGATTTAGTAAATATAACTTACAAATTATAGTGAAATTGTGCTTGTAAAATAAATCGATTTCGGAAATACGATTTATAATTCAAGTCGGACAAAAAGTGATGTATACTTATAATTTGTATATGCCATATGCAACTTATAAATAGATTTGCTAAATACAACTCAAAAATCGCATTTGTCAAATTCCTCAAAATCTGACTTATATTGTTGCAATGGGGCTTTATATATATAACTCGACACGAGACTTATGAATCGCAATTGGCGGACGACTTATAAATTCCATTTACTAAATACTAGATGATGTTTGCCCGTGCATAGCACGGCCCCAACATTTGGAATTACATATAATCCTTACATACCTTAAATAACTACAATTTCATAAACATAAAAACAAAGTTAAAGTGATAACATCGAAGACTGTATATTACTCAGAATATACATATTCAGAATTTGTTCGAGAAAATAAAATTTTGTTTCTTTGAAATTACATCTACAAAGATAATCATACAGAATGACCGTCCATCATGACTGGTTAATAACAATAGCGCTTGCTGGTAAGTAGCTACTCTAACAGAATGACTGAGTAAACATATATAAGACCAGACAAATAGGTAACTCAACCCTATCATACATCTTTGTCCATATTTTTATGCTTCTTGGTGCTTGATCTTAATAAGTGTATTTACTTTCTTGAAAATGTTGAGTAGTGTGAGAATATCATAACTTCAGGAAATCAAAAAGCACAAGAAATCTCCCGCAAAAGTCATTAATTGCATTAAAAGCAACTCACAAACGGAGTTGGAAGTTTTATCAACCATTTAATTTATAATTTTTACATGAATAAAGAAGTCTAACAAAGAAGCAATGTATCAATCTTATAAAAAACTGTTGAGTGAAGAGCAATAAGAAAGAATGAAAAAAAATCATATGCTGATTCAGTATTTAGCTAATTAAAGTTTAATAATATCAATAGATAATAACAACAATATTGTGTATCTATAATGAACTTGCAGTCCAATCATATGTTAATAATATAGAAGCAATTAGATTCTAAAGAGCTAACCAAATAAAAATTTATGCACAATTTGTTATTCTTTAAAAACAAAATTAAAGTCAAATGGCGAAATACATAAACAACATGTTTAAGTCGTCCACAATAACAACATAGACGCCTCAACTGATCCCATTATCAATTAGACACTTCTTTTCAATTGAAGTACGTCATCGTGGTCCCTCACACTGATATAGCAAAGTGTGTTTTGTATTCACATCTGAGCACGCAAAAATCTCAAAATTAATTTTTTTTTCTTTTTAAATAAAATATAACCTTACCTTATGTGGATCAACCATAACTTTATATGTATCTCACTATATTTTTAATATTTCCCACATTAATTTTATTTTCTTTTTTCAAAATAATTCATCTCCACCAGCAAACTTTCATGACCTAAACATGGCAATATCGGTAGCTTATTCACCTTTCGACGTGAATCCACCTCCTCTCATTCAATCTTAAAATAAAGACAATCAATAATAGCCATCACACATAATAATATCAATTGACCACCCATAAATTTTCGGTCCAATTTTCAGCAATTTACCTTCTCTGATTCCCTTCTGAGGTTAAAAATCTGAAATCTTTCATGGTCCAATTAAGTTGCCTTTTAACAGCTAATAGCGAAGCTCCACTTTTTCTGCTTGGTTCCATCGACGGCGTTTTCGTAAGAAATGAAGCACAATGATAAAGAAGCAGTAGCAGAACTATGTGAATACCTAATTCAACCTACCAACAAGCCAGATAATTGTGTAATTAAGTTGTCTTTTGGACTAAGAAATTGTGAATTTTGTTACATGTGGTAGGCGGGGAAGAGGAGTTTGGAAGAAGGAAAAGGGGGCGAGATGAACAAGAGCGGAGGGGTCATCTCTCATCGGAGAAGAAGATTGGAGGCGAGCGTAACTCACACATATGAACTACCGAACTCGGGTGTTCACAAGATACATTTGATAACCACTTGAAGTGTCAAAATGATAAAGGTCAGTTGAGGTGTCTGTATGGTCGTTGAACACAATTTAAATGAGGAGTTTATATTTTCCAATTCAAAATGAAACAAAAATTATTACTGGAACCCACACAAGATTCTAGCCAAAATTATGTTACTCCTTGTATCACTTGAAATGAAGGAAATGATCCATTTACCCTCTGCGAAGTAGAGAGTTGTGAATATAGTTAAAATAACTATTCTCTTCTAACTTAACAATGCACAATTTTATTTGGCGCAGATAGAGGAAGAACTTTAAAATTAATATTTTTTTGTACTAATCACTGGAGTAAGTTGGAGAAGATGTCAATATAAAGTTAATAATATTCGGACTCTTAGTCTATTTTTCAGTAACTGTTAGAACTCGTTAGAATTGAAAACATCAAATGAGGCGAAGCAATAGAACTATTACATTTGAAAGGGTTTGAATTTTCGGTCAAATAGAGCTCTACGATCTAATAGTATATGCATCACATTATTAGCAGAAGGAAATTGTTCCATATCCATAATTACTCATTTTTAGTCGATTCCTATCTTTGTAGCACGAAGAATTCTTATCTTCAACTAAGATTGTTCGCTATTAATCACATGATCTTACTAAAAAAAAATGGAGGAGAAACTCCCTATATGTTTGTGGAGCATGTTTTCCTGTCAAGGAAAACTTCATATTATTTGACAAATAATGTTGTGTTAAGTTTAACATATTTATAGAAATTAGTTAACTAATTGAACTTCTTTAAACGTTAAATTCATAATTAAAAAAAATAGCGGTATGAGGATCGTCATCTTCACTATAAAGATGATCGATCAAATTTCAGTAAAGAAATTTTTTTATCAGAATTCAGTAAACATAAAATCGGGATCAAAATTCAATAAGCTTATGGATATTTTTTTATCACATCGTTTCATCGAGAACAAATAGAAAAAAGGAGCAGTGCACAAACATTCACTAAATAAGCAGACAATGAAATTTTAAAGGCAAAGGAAAAATGTAATTTGCATGAATATTAGATTCCTTCTGTGCACATTCAACTGTGTAATTTTATCCCTAAAAATTCTTCTAAGATATAAAATCATTTAATGTTTTAACTTTATCAAATTAGTGGACCAGGGAAAATATATGATTATATCGAGAAAATTAAAGTAAAATAACCCCAAATATCCCCATAAAATACTCACAACAAAGACAATCAGATGCATGTACACTAAAAATTAAGAATACTTTAAAAAAATTATTACCTCTATACATATCATAAAGTTGTACCCAAAGATTCAACCTTTATAGAGCAACAAATACGTACAAAAAGACCACTATTGTTATCGGCGAAGAACTCCAAGTTCTACCCTAAACTCTTCAAACTCACGCCTAACTCTCATACAAAAGTCAAATAAGATCGGAAAATATAATAAGGGAAAAGCAGTAAGAGTTGGAAAAAAATAAAATAAAAAAGGAGCAGACCTGAAAGTAGCAATAAACAGTTGAGAAAATGGAGAGAACTGAAAAAAGAATTGTTTGAGAAGTCTGAGGGAGAACTTGAACAAGTATAACGGGAAGAAAAGAAGGTAAAATAATCAGCTGGAAAAAATTTGGGAAAAAATTAAAAAAAAGTATACCTCAAATTGGAATAGGAGATGAAATTAGGAAGTGAAAGAGATATCTTCTAGAATTGTGTAGTGTTAGGTTTCAAAAAAGCTACCTCAACAAAACACTTTTATGATTGAGCTAAATGATAATTATATCCTTGATAGACCATCATGGCTTTTCAATATAACAGAGAAAACTTATAAATAATGCGATGAATGCGACTAAGAGCCCGTTTGAAGTGGTTTATTTTAAGTGTTTTTTAATCAAAATAGCGTTTAAGCCATTTTGTAGTGCTTTAAACACTTAATAAGTTAAAATGACAAAAATAAGCCAAAAGACAAAAATTAAAATTCCTAACTTATAACTTTTATCTTAAAAGTCACTTACAACAAGCCCATGAATTTATAAATTTGATCGAATGCGATTTATAATTCTGCGGTTTCCTCTGTACGGAACTTTATTGACGAAACTATAGTAATTTTTCATTCGTTTAACTGGAAACTAATGAAATCCCAATAACGACCGCATCACCTACTTTTAACCCCTCTCTCTCTCTCTCCGTCAAAATTTCTGAGCAAAAACACAGAGATTTGCTTTTGAATCTCCCAAAAACCCTATGCGGAGATAGAGTTATTGGAGTAGAAAGCGGATCAATAATTTTATTATGGCATTTTCATGGCGTTTAATCGGACTGTGCATTATTCTTCTATCATCGATCGTTATAGCCGATGATGATATCTCACGCACCGCCCCTGCTAATGCGTCAACCTCCTGCAACAATCCTTATCGATTGGTAATTTGTTTTATTCTTTCCTATTATTCAGATTCCTTCCGCTCATAGTTTATTTGCAAAAAAAAAAAATAAAAAAAATAGTGGTAGTGGCGGTTAGAGAGTATCTAATCAATTTATATCTGAAAAATAACTAAAAGTTTAAAAAATATAAATTTTGAGCTCATAGTTTTAAAAATATAACAGGTTCTACAGTAATAAGCTGAAGGTTGAACTTATCAAATTTAAATCCAGAATTTGACTATGCCTGGTGGTAATTATGTGGAAACGTAGTTGGGAGAGAGGTTTCTCTTCTCGTATTTTTGAGTTTTAGAAGGCATAGTTTATTTGAAACCAAATTATTAGGTGTTGGAATGAAATGGGTCCAAATAGAACGGTATGAATATAGAGGAGTGCGGAAATTCATACAAGGGGATGAAGCTAAAAATCTTGAGTTGGAATGTGCGGGGGTTGAATGAGGATTGGAAAAGGAGCACCATTAAATCTCTCATTCAGAAGTGGAGGGTGGATATTTTGTGTTTACAGGAGACTAAGGTAGAAGATTGCTCTACTAGAATGATTCAACAATTATGGGGGAATAGATGGGCTGATTGGGTAATACTCCAAATTCATGTTATGGATGAAGCTAAAAATCTTGAGTTGGAATGTGCGGGTTTTGAATGAGGATTGGAAAAGGAGCACCATTAAATCTCTCATTCAGAAGTGGAGGGTGGATATTTTGTGTTCACAGGAGACTAAGGTAGAAGATTGCTCTACTAGAATGATTCAACAATTATGGGGGAATAGATGGGCTGATTGGGTAATACTCCAAATTCATGTTCTGGATGAAGCTAAATCTTGAGTTGGAATGTGCGGGGGTTGAATGAGAATTGGAAAAGGAGCACCATTAAATCTCTCATTCAGAAGTGGAGGGTGGATATTTTGTGTTTACAAGATACTAAAGTAGAAGATTGCTCTACTAGAATGATTCAACAATTATGGGGGAATAGATTGGCTGATTGGGTGGAGTTAAAAGCAAGTGGTACCAGGGGAGGAATAGTGGTGATTTGGGACAAAAGAAAGTGGGTCAAATTAGATGCACATTGGGGGTCTTATTCCATCTCTTGTATGTTAGAAAGCATCACATAAGTGTTTAGATGGTGCTTCGCAGGAATCTATGGACCACACAACAATCCAGAGAGAGAAGTAATGTGGAGTGAGATTGCAGGAATAAGGGGCCTTTGGGAAGATCACTGGGTAGTGGGAGGTGACTTCAATGTTGTTAGGTTTGAGAGTGAGAAGCTGAATTGTACTAGAAGATCAAAGGCAATGAAGTTGTTCTCTGATGTTATTCAGGACCTAGGTGTTATTGATTTACCTTTACAGCGGCTCAATATACCTGGTCTAAAGGAGACAATTGTTTGCAGGCTTCGAGAATTGACAGGTTCCTTATCTCCAATGATTGGAATGACTCTTTTAATGCTGTGAGACAGATTGCCTTGCCTAAGGTGATTTCAAATCATAGACCAATTATTTTGGAGAGTGGTGATTGGGATGCAACTCCTTCCTTCTTTAAGTTTGAAAACATGTGGCTTCAATCAGAAGGATTTCTAGGCAAACTAAAGAGCTGGTGGCAGAATTACACATTCACTGGTAGTGCTGATTTTATCCTTATGCAAAAGCTAAAAAGCCTAAAGAAGGATATCACTACCTGGAACAAGGAAGAATTTGGGAAGGTGGAAACCAGGAAAAACAGGGCACTAGAGGAACTCATGACACTAGAACAGGCTGCAGAAGACAGGCAGTTGACTTTATCTGAGGCTAACCAAATGGTTAGTATAAGAATAGAACTACAACAATTAGCCAAAGCAGAAGAAATTTCATGGAGGCAAAAATCAAGGTGTCTTTGGCTTAAGGAAGGGGACAGAAACACCAAGTACTTCCAGAAGATTGCCAACTCTCACAGAAGAAGCAATTGCGTAGACAAACTCATGGTCGGGGATGAGATCGTAGAAGATAAGGAGCAGATAAAGCAGGAGACACTGGATTTTTTTGAAACTTTGTACACTGAGCAGGAAAGTTGGAGGCCATCTGCTAATTTTGAAGAAATTGCAACCATTACAGAAGAAGAAAAGGAGGGGTTGGAGGCATCTTTCAATGAGGAGGAGGTTCTTGCAGCTATTAACTCTAGTGCTGCTGACAAAGCACCGGGGCCCGACGGGTACACAATGGCTTTCTACCAGCACTCATGAGAGTTCATTAAACATGACATGCTTGCAACTATGAGTTACTATCACCAGCAATGTTGGATGGTTAGGTCATGTAATGCATCTTTCATTGCGCTCATTCCTAAAAAGAAAGGGGCAATGGAGTTAAGGGACTATAGACCAATTAGTCTAATTGGTAGTGTATACAAGATCATAGCTAAAGTCCTAGCTGAAAGGTTGAAGAAAGTGATGGGAAAATTGGTCTCAAATCAACAAAATGCATTCATCCAAGGAAGGCAGATTACAGATGCTTTGTTGATAGCCAACAAGGTCCTTGATTGGCAGTTAAAGTAAGGGGATGCAGGGATTCTATGTAAGCTGGACATAGAAAAAGCCTTTGATCAACTTAACTGGTCCTACCTTATTTCCATTCCCAGGCAAATGGGATTTGGGGAAAGATGGTTAAAATGGATCAAGTTCAATATCTCCACTGTGAAGTACTCCATCTAATCAACAGGAGCCTAGTTGGTTTTTTCTCTCCACAAAGGGGATTGAGACAGGGAGACCCACACTCACCATTTCTATTCATATTAGCAATGGAAGGACTCAGTAAGATGTTGGATAAAGCTAAGCAACTGCAATGGTTGAAAGGTTTTGATGTTGGGAGACGAAGCACGATCAACATTTCTCATATGCTCTATGCAGATGACACTTTGATTTTCTGTGGGGCAGACAGAAGTCAACTGCTCTATCTAAATCTAACCCTTCTTATATTTGAAGCTATTTCAGGCCTTCACATTAATATGCTCAAAAGTGTAATCTACCCTGTTAATGAGGTGCATAATTTAGAAAACTTGGCTGGAATTTTAGGCTGCAATACTGGATGTTTACCAACTACTTACCTAGGACTTCCACTAGGGGCAAAGTTTAGGTCAGAAGCTACATGGAGTGGGGTCATTGAGAAATTTGAAAAGAAACTTGCTTCTTGGCAGCTGCAGTATTTGTCTATGGGTGGAAGACTAACTCTAATCAGTAGTATCCTAGACAGCATTCCAACCTACCAGATGTCACTCTTTCCAATGCCTAGTAAGGTCCTGAAGCAGCTTGACAAGATCAGAAGGAACTTTCTATGGGAAGGGACTAAAGATGGTCACAAGTTTCACCTGGTAAAGTGGTCTAAAGTTATCTTACCAAAGCACCAAGGTGGACTAGGGGCCAGGGACTTAGCTTTGCACAACAAATGCTTATTGATGAAATGGCTTTGGAGATATACACAGGAGGAGCAGAGCCTATGGAAGAAAGTTGTCAATGCCAAACATGGAACCCAAAGCCACTAGTGCACCAAACTATCTAGAGCATCACACGAAGTTGGAGTTTGGAAGAGCATCTGCAAACTCTGGAGTTCTCACAAAACCAGCACTTCGCAGTTGGAGATGGACAACAAATAAAATTCTGGAAGGACAAATGGCTAGGGAACACACCCCTAAGGAATGACTACCCTGCTCTCTTTCAAATGGTTAGTGACCCAGACTCAACAGTTCATCAGTTGAGAGAAGGCAACTCATGGAACATAACATTTAGAAGTAACTTGCAAGATTGGGAATATGAGGATCTGCTCAGACTTCGTTCCTCACTCAACAATTTCTCAAGCAACACTCTAGTACCTGACCAGTTCAAATGGGGTTGTGCAGGAAAGTACTCAGTCAAAGCAGCCTACAAGCTAGCTAACAATGTAATAACTAACCATTGGCCTTGGAAGTTAATATGGAAAATCAAGTTGCCACCCAAAGTCATCTGCTTCAACTGGACTGCACTTTATGAGGCTTGTCTGACACAAGACAACTTAGCCAAGAGGAATTTTCAGATTGTGAATAGATGCTACATGTGCCAGAGGGAGGCAAAAACTCACAACCATCTTTTTCTTCAATGCATTGTTGCAACAGATTTATGGAGTGTGTTTATATCACTTTTTGGACTTAGATGGATCATGCCACATAATATCAGGGATGCTTTTGAGTCTTGGAGTTACTGGAAAGTTGATAGAACCATCAGGAAAGTATGGAAGATGATACCTGCAGCTATTTTTTGGAGCATTTGGAATGAGAGAAACAACAGGTGTTTTGATGGAGTATCAACTTCTCCCAACAAACTCAAGGCTAGATGCCTCATGTATTTGTATAGCTGGGCTTATCTATCCCCTATAGACTCCCCTGATAGTTTTTTGAATTTTGTTAGCTCCCTAGTACTAGTATAAACATTTGTAAGGAGCTAACAATTGCTACACTCTTTTGTAATTTATGCATCTTCTTGATGTCAGTAATGAAACCAATTACTTCATCAAAAAAAAGAAAGAATACTAGAGTGTCACACTCAGGATTTGAACTTGTGATCCAAGGTAATTTTTGAACCCCTTTACCACTACACTAGAATCACTCTTACCAATAAAAAAACTGCATTAGAATCTTTCTTAATTCAGAGGCGGATCCAGGATTTTAAGAGGATAAGTGCATTATTATAAAAGGTGAATCTAGAATTCTCTTTTGACAGGTTTAACTTTAGTCTCTTACCCTGAACTCACTCAACTTCAAAATTATAGGTTCAAAATTATACTTTTTGAAATTTTATTGATTTATATATATATATATATATATATATATATATATATATATATATACTCAATGTCGAAATCAAGACCGTCCAGAGTGGGTTTTGAACGGCAAATTTACTTGTAGAGGTGCACCCAATAATTATTGCTCCATAGGAGTCCTTGAGCATGGGTTCACACACATATATTTAAGTAATTTTGAAAAAATATAACATTGTTATACATGATTTAGGGAAATGAGCATGGGTTCACGTGAACCCATACACAAAGAGTTAGATATGCCCCTGTTTCTTATGTCAATGAGATTCGACAGTTCATATATAACCAAAATTTTTTTTTAACCCTATTTTCTCAGTACAATTTTCGGTAAAAGGGGGTTCAACAACCCCCTTGGCTCCCTTTAGCTCCATCACTGATATAGAGTATTCATATAGCTAACCCTGACTAGTTTGGGACAAAGATCAGGAATTCCAAATGGAAATTAAGATTGGTTGGTGGGCTGTTAAGCCCCTTATCACAAATAGCGGACAAAGTGAGTTGTTGTCGCTGTTGTTATTGTTTTGTCTTAAAATTACTCTATATGGTAGTGAAATAATCTTACAAGGTTGCTGATACCCTGATAACCAAAACTTGTAGCCAAATTTGAGCTATCTTCTAATCAATATTTAATTCTGAGGTTTTAGTTCGGCGAGAGTATCATAAGGTTCACAAAGTTTAGTAGTATGAGTTATGCACTAGCAAAGTCTACTGGTGAAATCGTTATGGAGATCTTACAGGGAGGAAGATGCCTACTGGAGAAAGATAATTAATGCTAAGCATGGAATACAAAATAATCGATACAAAGTTTACCTCCTTACCTTATGGAGTAGGCAGGCCCCTGGAGGTACATTAGCTAAATGGGGAAGACTTCAAGGAATACATATACTTTGAATTAGGAGATGGAACAAAATAAGATTTTGATTAGACAAGTGGTATTTTCACAAGGTAGGGCTAAGGTCTGCGTACATACTACCCTCCCCAGACCCACTTGTAGAATACACTGGGTATGTTGTTGTTGTTGTTGATTAGACAAGTGGTACGGAAACAACACACTAAAGAATGCATTTCCTAGCATAATTTTAAAGGAACTACTCCGGTGGCAACTTTTGCTGATTGTAGAGGTAATACTGGTTGCCATCATTAAGAAAGAACTGTCAGGATTGGAAAGTCAGTTGCTTGATAAGGCTAATAGACAAACTGGAACAGGAAAATTTACAGAGACAAAGCATATACTCTTGGGATCTTGACCATGGAAAGGGATATGGAGAATTAAAGCTCTAATTTGTTATAGAGCTGGATAATGATGTATGAAGCTTGCAAAGACAAGACAACTTGATGAAGAGAGGATTTAACCTTTTAGATGCTTTCTATGTAAAGCAGACATTTTTTCTTGCTTTGTCTGGTGGCCAAGGACATTTGTAGCATGTTCCTAAGCATGTTTTGAGCTCAACAGGTGATGCCAACTAGTCTTGAGGAGGCTTTTGAAAGCCGGTGCCAAAGAGAAGTGGAGAAAGAAAGAAAAAGATATGGCAAGCAGTACCAATTTTTATATTTTGGACACCATGAAAAGAAAGGAACGCAAGATACTTTGAAGAGACCTCTGCTATCCCTGTACTAAAAGCGAAATGCCTCTTGAACCCTTTTTGTTGGCGTAAACATACGGATATATCTGATGTAAATATGTTTTTGGACTTACATTGGATCCCTGAGTTCTGCATAGGAGCTATTTACGCTTTGAAATTATGCATCTTCTGGACGCCAGTATTAATAAATGTATCTTTACTTCATCACAGAAAAAACAAAAGAGCAGTAGAGAGAAGTTCTATGTGCATCCAATCCAATGAGAAAAATAAAGATCTAATCACCGAGTTGTATGCATGTGAAAATGGTGTCATTATTGTGTTACATCTTCGAATTCGACAAAAGGTATAACTAGTTTTAGATTGAGATGTAGTTGATCGATTATTTGATTGGTTATTTCTGTATCTGTTTCTTGGTGATTTGGGAGGGTGAGGAGTGCTTAGGAATTAGGAAGTTGGGTTCTAACCATCTGATGTCATGTCATCTTTCAAAAGATGCAAATTTTAATGACTACGAGAAGATCGAGTCAATCCATTTTGTTGTTGTGACAAAGTATTTCTTTGATTTAATTGTGTTATGCACCTCTGGACACATACTGAGTTACTTCTTCATACCAAGTTACTTCTTTCTTTTTGTACAGGTTCTGGTGAAGTTGTGGATTGATGGTGCTGAGCATGAACAAATAGGTGGCTTAAGTGCAGCATTTGGGTCTCTTTTACCCACTAATACTAAAAATAACCCCAGATTGCCTGCTACTTATGCAAAACCCTTGGATGGCTGTTCTAGTTCCTCTTCTAAGGTATTTATTCCAGATTCCTGACAATGCCTTTATTCTTAGGTAAATAGCCAGCATCGCAGAGGCTTTTCAACTCGTCATCTATAATTTTTGGTTTGAATTCTTACTCTGACATATGAAGAAGGTCAACTTTTGTTATACATTGCATAAAGCAGAGATTTTTGTTTACTTTGGTCTAGTTATCAGGGTCTATTGCACTAGCTCTTCGCGGTCAATGTGATTTTCTAACGAAGGCGACGGTTGCACAAGCAGGAGGTGCTGCAGGGATTGTGATGATAAATGATCAAGACGGTTGTCATCCATGACTTATTGCCATT
The DNA here is from genome assembly GCA_005239505.1 of Nicotiana paniculata. NCBI lineage: Eukaryota > Viridiplantae > Streptophyta > Magnoliopsida > Solanales > Solanaceae > Nicotiana > Nicotiana paniculata. Next base: position 29,426 of record ML303918.1, read on the forward strand.
TCAGTTTTTATTTTTTTTTCGTTTTTTCGTTTTTACTTTTTTGGTGATTTTGTCTCCCCCGTCTCTTCCAGAAATGACACTACTTTTTCCTGCTATCCTTTAGATCTTTTGGAGATTACTTGTCCGGACAATTCTACAGTATCAAACATAACAATTCCTGTTGTGACCATTTCAAAAGCCGGAGGAGATGTCATTGAAAAATATATCTCTGCTGGAAAGAAAGGTAAAGTCTTGGCTTCATGTATATTAGCTCCATTTTCTGTCGAGGGTTAACTTTCTGTTGATTCTAGTTCTGGTTTTCAAGGTATCTGGTATCTTAGGATATGGTTTATACTTTTTTATAGTACATGCATTGTTTTTCACCACTTTCAATTGTCGTAATGTGTAGTGCGATTCTTGTATCACTGTATAGCATATGTGTTGCAAAAATCTGTTCAACACATGTCCTTTTTTCAGGATGTGATATGATCCGTATTTTTATGATGCATGCATACCTTTGCAGGCAAGATATGATATGGGTCTTTTTTTTTTTCTTTCTTTTTTACATGTGTGCCTTCAACATATATGAAGTGCGAAATTAGTTTGTTTGTTGTGCATGCCATTATTATTTTGGTGCTATTTATTTCTACCAAGCTTGGGTCTTTTTTTTGGGGGGGGGGGTCTTGTCTTTTTTGGGTTGGGTTTTGATTTACTCCGACTTATGCCTTAGTTCTTATCTTTGTTCTTGTTTCTCCTTGTACTTGTGTTTACTAATTGAGTGCCATTTACCTGTTAGAAAGACCAATCGAGTAACATCAAGCTGCCCCAAATGATTTGAGACTATATGAGTCTCATCTCATAAGTATGGCTGATAAATAGATTTTGGATGCTATTTCACTTGAAAGTGCCGTTTAAACACCTAAACTATATAGAAGAGTTGAGCTAGAAGTTAGACTTAAGCGGTATAAGATGTTCAGTTTGAATGATTGATTCAGAGTGTTCTAGAGATCTCTGCTTTTCATCTCACTTCATCCTCATTTTTAATGCTCAGTCATCAGATGATGTGGATCAGGAAGTTCTGAAAGTTAAAAGGCTAGTACTGGTTGATTGGTTAAGGTTTCAGGTCATGGAAAGGGCTTTAGGAGTATACCACAAATGTAAACTGGGAATAAACGGAGTTTTAGAGGTTTCCAAAGTTGGTTTTTTGCTGCTGCGGAAGATGTAGGAGATCAGATGGTGCTCATGACACAAGGATCTGGTTTGGGCTCCAGGACAATTAGGGTACTTTGTAAATGTTGAAGTGAGAAAGGAGGTGGACATTTGAGAAGTTTAGGTTTTCGGCACAATGGATTGAAGGATTTGAGTAATATGGTTTCTTCAGTAAGTGTTTTCGACAGATTTTCAGTAAAGAGTTACTATAGACTACTGCAGAAGCAAATAGGCCACTGGGATTTAAATTGGCCATGGAAAATGTTGTGGAGGTCTTTAGCACCTCTTAAAGTTGCTTGTTTTGGATGGATTGTAGCTAGGCGGGCATGTTTAACTCAAGAGATGTTACAGAGAAGAGTACCTTTGTGCAGCAGATGTTTTTTTTTGTGAAAGGTCCCAAGAATCGTTGGAACATCTTTTTTTGCATTGTAGCCAAATACAACAAATTTGGAATCTTTTTCTGAACATGAGTGGAGTTCATTGGGTGATGCCAAGGAATGTGAAAGACCTACTGCTATGTTGGCAATACCAGAAAGTCAGGAAAGATCTGAAGAAAATCTGGAAGACTGTACCCCTCTGCATCTTTTGGACCATTTGGTTGGAACGGAATAAGAGATGTTTTGAGAACCAAAGAAATCACCTAGCTTTTGTAAAGAATAGTTGCCTTCAAAATTTGTATTTCTGGTGTAAAGGAAATATAGCTGAAAACTTGGATCAATTTATGGATTTTATAGGTGTTTTTGGAATGTAACTGATGCAGCTATGCTGTAACTTGTAATTTTTTGGGTACCTTCTTAGTACTCCTTTAATGAAACCTTTACCTTATCATAAAAAAAAAAGTAAGTTTTTCATTGAAAGAGGTTGACTTTTTCATAAAAGCATCTCATCATCTATACAGGGTGTGTTATTCAAAAAGATTCAAGACCAAGAGTGTTTCTAGGACCTGTGAGAAAGGCTTCTCGATTTCCGGTAAAGCCCATGGTTACGTTCACTTTGAACAGACATCCACATGAGTGCCAAAGCAGGAGCTCCTGAGCAACCTCCAAAGCTCTGTTGGAAATATTTGAGTATTAATTACCATTTCAAAAAAAAAAAATACTGAGTATTGTAAGATTTCCTGTAAAGATTACAAAGATGCTTGGGGTGGCTTTCACGGGAGAAATAAGTTATTAGGGTCATTGATTAGAGTGGGCTGGATTAGTCTTGAACTAGTCCTATGATGGATTAAGAATATCTGCATATTAGTCATGGGAGACTGGGAGTGAAAAGACATCCTTCATATGGTAAGTAATGGTATACAACTGGCTTTGATGATGGGATGACTTGTTCTTAAACACAGTGACTGAGGATAGAATATTCATGCTCACTAATGAGCATGTGCATTTGAACTATATAGTAGCGGCTTCTCTTGCTACTCTGTCCATTGTGCATTTGTCATCATGCTTGTTTTAATTCTTGTTATCTCTTGTTGTTCCTCTGTTCTTGGATCGTGGAAGAATTACAACATGACGGGCATATTTTCTCTTAATGCAGTGGAGATTCTGTTGTATTCGCCAGATCGCCCCATTGTGGACTACTCAGCGATGTTCATATTGCTGATGGCTGTTGGCACAATTTTTTGTGCATCTTTTTGGTCCGAGCTTACTACATCTAAGGAAAGCAATGGCTATGAACAGGCACCAGAGGTTCCAAAAATAAGCATCCTGATATATCTTTCACATTTAATTTATACAGCCCCTTGTGTTCTTACAGAATTAATTAGCAATGCTCTGCTTGTTTAATCAACTTTTGATACTGTATCTTGAAGTTGATATCCTAGTTTTAGGCTGCTGCATTGTGTTGGATTTTGGAGTTATACACTTAGGAATAGCTGCAGTCTTTCAAAAGTTTATCTACCCGCATCACCAAAATATCCAGGAAGGGACACACATATATCTAAAGTCACTCGTAGTCAATACATAATATATTCTTTTATCAGTCAAAAGATTTCATTGATGTTGGCACTAGGATGGAAAGAGTTTCTCATAAATTGAGATCGAGGAAGTAAGTCGTTTCCTTCTACTGCAACTACTCTCTCTAGCATCCCAGAAGATAGAGCAGGAGGCTAGAGTATTGGGCTTTTGGGAGATATTATCTGCAAATATAATATTCCCATCACTAAGTGGTTCTTCAACCAAATATAAACACATTTAAACTAAATTGAAACTCAAAAGAAAGCAGTAGATATTATGGCTAAATGCCATAAAAATAGTAGTCTATTAAGAAGTCCCAAAAAGAATATTTCTAGTATCTCACAAAGATAAGTTTATGCACTCAAGATTGTTGTATGGACATTGTCATCCAGTAAACATTCATGTTTAGTGATATTTGAGTGTCTTTCATCGCATAATATCATTTCAATGCACAAAGAAGGTAATAGTGAGGTCTGTTGGAAATAATTTCAGAGGATTTTCTTTATAAAAAATCGTTTCAGAGGATCTTTTGGAATGGTTAAGCATGTATTGCTTTGTTTCATTTGTATTATTATGAGATTGTACCCTCTTTTAGCCATTGTGTTTTTTTGATGAAGTAATTATCATTAATAAAAAGGCATCCAGAAGATGCAAAATACAATGGTAGCAAAAAAGGTTAGCTCCAGAATAATCAGGGAGCTAACAAAATCCAAAACAATTATCAACAAATTTAGCCCTTGTGTTTTCTTTTGACTTAATGTAGTTCTGAGCTTTTGAAGCAGGAAGATGCAGTGGGATTACTTATTTTGCTTTGTTTAAAAGTTTATGCTGATTGCTGATAGGGTAAGTTGGACGCTAGTAGCACAGACAAGACACTCGTTTATTTACTAGTCCTGTGACATGTAGTTTTGCATGTGGATTCTACGTGGTGGGAAATTTGATTGCGACTTAGGTGAACCACTGGGAATTTTTAGAGCATGAGAAGATGGGGAGGAAAAGTTACCAAACAATTCTTTTACGAAGAGAAAGTGTTAGGATTCTATATGTTACCTAAGCTAGAGGATGAATATCTTGCATTATGGGTGAGTACGGTCCATTAAAGTGGAGAGGTATCAGGAGCAGAGTGGTGCTTAAGGCATTTTAGCTATGCTTCCCTGACATGACTGAAAGCTGAAAATTCTTCTCCGTCAAAGGAAAAGGAAAGAATGCAGATGATAGGTTCATGGCAATAAAAAACAGTATCACTGGCGTAACATGTATTAGAGATTGATTTTGTTATACTGTGCGGTTCTTAAACAATGAACTGATGGCAATGGTACAGAATTCTTGGTCACTTGTCTTAATTTAATGTATCTAGCTTGTTACAGTCTATTGCTGTGTAGCAGGTGCTCCATCTTTTTTATGTTTGGAGGTGATTTATGTTTCTTATGTTTATACTATGTGTCCCTTCTTTCCCATTCTTTTTGCTTGGAGTAAAAGATTCAGACAAATCACAATTAGTTTTGATGATTAATGGCTGTCACACTAGTTTATATGTTCTTCCTTTCTCATTTTTAGGTAAATGCTGGAGGTGCCAGGGAGGAAGATGACAAGGAAATTCTAAATATCACTACAAAGAGTGCTTTTATATTTGTCATCTCAGCATCTACTTTTCTGCTGCTACTTTACTTTTTCATGTCGGCTTGGTTTGTATGGCTGCTGATAATACTTTTCTCTATTGGTGGAGTTGAGGTACTTAAATAATTCTCTACTTTGACTTGATCACGTAGTTAAGCTAACTTGTTTTGAACTTGGTTAAGGTAAACCATCTCACTTCATAGCATTGCGTCTCTTCTCATGGTGCTAGTAGTTGACAGATTATAGGTCATCTATTTTGTACTAAAAGGGAGCACGATGATAAGCAAAGACGATGCCATCCACAAATTAACCACAAACAAGCCTTTCAAAACAACCTGAAACCAGAAACTGCACACAAACTTACCCACACAGTCAAATCAAACAGAACCTGATTAATAAGCCACAAATGGAACCCATCCCCACAAACCATACTAAACCTTCAATCACAATTTATGTTCCCAAAATGACCCACTAATTATAGTGTCCTTTCAGCTGATTAACTTATTAGTTATGCTGTACATAGCATGGCCAGTTATAATGTAATAAAGCTATGCTTTGTAAACCAAATTTAGTCAAGGGAATGCATCAACTGTTAACTTTTTATTCTTTTTGCCTGGTTGAATCAAAGATAAAAGTGATCTATTTTTCCACGTGAGCCCATAAGAAGATTTAATGAATTTTTCTGCTCAATGCATTTTCTATGGTAATGAATTTTGTGCTCAGTGCATTTTCTCTATAGTTCTGCTGGACAATGTTCTTTAGAAGGGTTACCCTTCTCCAGTTCATATTGAGCATTTTTTGCATTTTTATGCATCTTGTTTGAGCAGAACTTAGGTCTCTTTCAGTTTGGTTGACATTGTCTCTGCTTATTGACTTTTAGTGCATTGTTTCCTTCTCAGGGAATGCATAGCTGTATCATATCCCTAGTATCAAGGTAGAATATTTCCAAGAGTGATTGTTTGTCTGTCAGATTAAAGTATGGAATAGATTTCTAATTAGCTCTTCTACTTTGTTTCTGTCAATCTTGTGAGTAGCAAATGTAAAGGTTGTGGAAGGAAGACGTTGAATTTGCCGCTTCTTGGGGAGGTTTCTGTTCTATCTCTTGTGGTCTTGATAGTCTGCGTGGCATTTGCCATCTTCTGGGCCGCAACTCGGAAAGCGTCATACTCTTGGATCGGCCAGGATATTCTGGTAAGCTTATTAGTAAAATTCGTTCTTGAAATTTCATGCATTTTCTTGCATAACTGGAAACGTTTTTTGCACTTTGATCTGTATGCTGTTACTATGAACTGGGTAATAATCTACTCAAGCCAGTAATCTAATTCTCTGATCAATATGCATCATAGTCACTTGAACTTTACTCTTCTAATATTTGCACTCTCAAACGCAGTTAAAATTAAAGAACTTTTCTTTGCCAGGGAATTTGTTTGATGATAACTGTTCTGCAGTTGGCTCAGTTACCTAATATAAAGGTATGTTGATAGCTTCCATATATTTTTCTACGAGAGGAGTTTATAGCTTATTTTGCTTCACTATGATTACTGTTCTAATTTAATTTGATGATTACTGTTTTGCTTTAGGTTGCTACAGTGCTTCTGTGTTGTGCATTTCTCTACGACATCTTCTGGGTTTTCCTTTCACCTGCTATATTCCATGACAGTGTAATGATTGCAGTAAGTTCTCTCTTTAGCTACATCTATCTCTCTGTACTGTCCATGCTGACTTTCTGTATTGTGGTGAGCTCCCAATTTTAACCTTTGTGTAGGATGTGTTATATCATATATCATATTTGTTTTGAGTAGTGTTTTTCCTACTTAATTCCTAAAAGTTTGATTGCATATTTAACCTAAATGAATATGGAAAAAATCTGTCAGTTAAACAAGACTTCTAGTGAACACTTGTCTTATACTCATTTGTATACAGCTGATTCTATACTCGAAGTATTTGTGCCTCATAGGATAGATTTACATGCAATGACATAGCACAAGCACAACTTATCACCTATCATAACCATGGCTAGTTTATATATTAGATTCTTCAGTCCACTTGGCTGGTTTTGAAGGCTAGGCCCTCGTGCTGGCAGAAAAATCATTGGAAGTGTCATTTATCTTCTCCTTTTTGTTAGCAAGAAACTCAAATTCTGCATGTTGATTGGGTGAGTTCACTGTCTGTTTTGTGAAAGTCTTCACTCTATGTTGGAATGTTTAGTTGTGTAGTAATGATTCAATCGTTTTGTCATTTATATAGGGTTTAACCTTTTGGCTGTCTATTGGGTTATATAAGGAGATAAGCTTCAATTTAAATATTAGAACATGAGCATGCTCATATGTAACAAGGATTATTCTGATAAGGTATTTTAGTCACAAAAGAACAAAGAACTTGCTAGGGCTGGCGAGAAACAGAAAATCGAGTATAGTTCTGTTTAAGTGAACTTAATTTTATAAAGGAAGATAACATGAGTATCAAAAGATTCAAAGACTACTGAAAGAGTAACCCGAAACTGCAAGGAATAAGCTTGAACAGAAGATATACATCAAAATTTCTTGAATTCTAGGACCCGGGGATCTCAAGAACATAGTAATCAATAATTAAACTGAAGACTTATTGATAGTTTTCTTCAATCGATGTGGATTGTGGACATCTTACTGAAATGAAATTAAAGCATTTGATGGGTTTATACATGAATGAACTCATGAGTTTTGTGAAACTTCTGCAGGATAGTTAAGATCATATAGATGTATCTAGGGAAGAGCTTAATTGTGCAGCTATGTATATTTTCTGTTTTAGTGGTTCAAAAATTGCTTTGTGTTTTTCGCTATACGGCAGTAGAATTTTGGTTCGATTGTTTAGAGGTTACTTCAATAAGCTGGAATAATACACGAACTTTTGTCCTTCACCGCCACAAGAAGATGATTTAACTCTTAGAAGCTAACATCAAATTTTTTCACTGACATCTTCTTGAGTTCTTCTCCTCTCATAGGTTGCCCGTGGTGACAAAGCTGGAGGAGAATCCATCCCAATGCTTCTGAGAGTTCCTCGGGTATCAGATCCTTACGGTGGCTATGATATGATTGGCTTTGGGGACATTCTCTTTCCTGGTTTGCTGGTTTGTTTTGCTTTTAGGTATCCCGTTGTCCTTCATCCATCTTGCCAACAAAAGTTTTTACCCTCTCCCAAAAATGAAAAAGAACTAAGCACATTGTCTAGGTAAAACAAGAATATTCCTCTGTATAGTTGTTTTCTACCTTTGTTCTTCGAGGATATTCAGATGTTATATGTTTATAGATAGGTTGAATAAAAATGAACTGTAGTCACATGTCTTTTGATAATTGCCGATCTGTGTTCTCATATAAATTCTTATTAGTTATGAAAATATCTCTCTAAGTATCTTGGTTATTGAAGAGAGAAAATGGTTCCTATGACAGTGATTAAAATTGAAATTGATATTGGAAATGTATTGGATCTAGAGCTGAAAGATGTTTTCAATGCTACGGTTGCTCACTTAATGAGTCGACTACCTTTTTCCTTTTACAGAATTAAAGTCATTTAATATCCTTTCATCTGATAAATCACTTCCTTTCTAGAAAAGGCAATCGAACCTCCTGTTAATCCTCTTTGCTATCTTTTCTGCAGATTTGACAAAGCTAGAAGGAAGGGTATACTAAATGGATACTACCTCTGGATGATAGTTGGTTATGGAATTGGTGGGTACTTTGCTTAAGTATTATTTCTGTCTGTTTTTAGTTACTTTGCTAATTTTGTTCTCCATCCCTTTTGTAAATGATGTTATTCAGTTGCTTGATATCATTAACACTTTGGTAAAACGCAACTGAATAAAAAGAGTGTGTGAAATATAAATATGTCTTAAAGCACGTTTTAACGAAATCAAAATCATTGTTGACAAGTAGAGATCCTGAAACCTGTTATTCTTTTCCTTTTAGCACTCCTCCCCTTCTCATTCCATATCCTATTCCAAATCAACTTGGAATTCTTGCAGGTCTTTTATTCACATACTTAGGTTTGTATCTAATGAATGGACATGGTCAACCTGCTCTTCTATATCTCGTGCCCTGCACGCTAGGTATGTCAGTTTTACGGCCTCTTGAACCAGAATTTGTGTTTGGTCTTTATATATCTTTTTCTCGTCATTTATAACCTTTAATCTTTAGGAACCTATGTGGTGCTGGGATTGGTGAGGGGCGAACTTAAAGACCTATGGAACTACGATAGTGAATCAACAAAAGTTGCAGACTCACTATTGGAAGACGCTTGATAGATGAGAGAATTAAACATTAAATCTACAGACACTGATAGATGGGAGAAGAAATATTAAATCTACAAGCACAAGCCGTTGGTGTATTCTTTCCATGCTATTTGTATAAGCTGTTCATAGGAAATTCTTGGCTGTATTTCATATGTATATTTCCTTTTACGACAATGCTTTTTTTCACCTTTTGTTTCCACTGCAGCTGTTCTTGATTAGTATGTACAACTTCATACAAGTTATAATGTAACAGGAAAGATATGCATGCATCATAAAAATATGGATCATATCACATCCTGAAAAAAGGACATGTGTTGAACATATTTTTGCAAGACATGCTATACAGTGATACAAGAATCGCACTACACATGACGACAATTGAAAGTGGTGAAAAACAATGCATGTACTATAAAAAAGTATAAATCATATCCTAAGATACCAGATACCTTGAAAACCAGAACTAGAATCAACAGAAAGTTAACCCTCGACAGAAAATGGAGCTAATATACATGAACCCAAGACTTTACCTTTCTTTCCAGCAGAGATATATTTTTCAATGACATCTCCTCCGGCTTTTGAAATGGTCACAACAGGAATTGTTATGTTTGATACAGTAGAATTGTCCGGACAAGTAATCTCCAAAAGATGTAAAGGATAGCAGGAAAAAGTGGTGTCATTTCTGGAAGAGACGGGGGAGACAGAATCACCAAAAAAGTAAAAACGAAAAAAAAAAAGTAAAAACTGAAATGGCAATAAGTCATAGCGTCTTGATCATTTATCATCACAATCCCTGCAGCACCTCCTGCTTGTGCAACCGTCGCCTTCGTCAGAAGATGCATAATTTCAAAGTGTAAATAGCTCCTATGCAGAACTCAGGGATCCAATGTAATATTTACATCAGATATATCCGTATGTTTACGCCAACAAAAAGGGTTCAAGAGGCATTTCGCTTTTAGTACAGGGATAGCAGAGGTCTCTTCAAAGTATCTTGCGTTCCTTTCTTTTCATGGTGTCCAAAACATAAAATTTGGTACTGCTTGCCATATCTTCTCCACTTCTCTTTGGCACCGGCTTTCAAAAGCCTCCTCAAGACTAGTTGGCATCACCTGTTGAACTCAAAACATGCTTAGGACCATGCTACAAATGTTCCTATGAAGAATGCTTAGGAACTTGCCAAGTCTAAACTCACTTTCCACCTATGAAGAATACTAAAGTCAATCTTCAACTAATAGGTATTGATTATTTAGGTGATTTATTATCATATTTAAATACTTAGATAGTTATAGTTAAAGTCATTTTTATTATTTTAGTTACAAGTCAGATTTATTGCAACAAAGGCTTTTAATTAATTAACTTAAGTTTGGCCGGTTAACCGTAGTTAACGGATCATATAAGGTGTCTTCGTAACCTTCCCTATAGGACTAATTAGAACCCTTACCTAGAATTTTTAAAGTTAAGCAGACCATAAAATTGAGTTAACTTTACTGCATTATTTAGTAATTAGGTGTCCTAATTCATCATTAAAATAATTAGGTGGCGACTCTCTTTTAGTTAATTAAAACAACAGTCTTTCCAATATGTTATACTCTAATTTGACCCGTGTTAAAATGGGGTATAACAGGTGGTTGAGGATAGAACCTAAGGAACTAAGAGTGGAAATTTTTAAAAGAGTAACAACATATAAAAGAGGGAGAGACAGATTTAAAACAGTTTTGATTTCAGAAGAAAAAAAACAAAGTTTAAGACACAGAACTTGTAGGCAGAATTACACCAAGAAAACAAGCAAAGTTCATGCTCAAACACACAGTTCAAATAAGTTGAAGTCTGGTTAAGCTAAATGTTCATGCTAGTATTTAGGACAACCTTGTTTAATCACAGAAGCATTTAGGCAAAGTGTTAAGGCAATCAGTCAAATTATCACATGAATCCAGGTGGGTGCAAACATGTTAGAAAACAAGTTTGCAGGGCACAAATACAAATCTGCCAAGTTAGGATTAATTGACTAATTTCATGCTGGTAGTATCCTAAGAATGTAAAGTTTAGAACATGTGCAGGATTAGCAAACTGTGTGCATGAGATAAGTTAAACATTAAGCTAGCTTTTAGTAGGATTCCTATAATTCAAAGTATAACCAATTAACAGTGCTAACAATATCAATTATAGGACTAGATGAACTCATAGAAACATAAAAGTGGTAGAATCATGCTCAGAATACTTTAAACATGCTGGATCGAATACACATATTATGAAAACATAGAAGATAAAATGACAATGGATAGTTACTCACCAGTTAGGTAGGAAAGCAAGAAAATACACCATAATAGTCAAGTCCAGAATTAATTGGCCTTGGCTTTCAGCCGGCCAAGACCAGAAACAAACGAGCAAAGAGGATCAGAATTAAACCCAAAGTTTTCAGTGAGAGTATTGATTCGAGTCTGTCCTAAAGGGGAAATGGGGCAGGGGGGAGGGGAGGGGGGGGGTTATATAGTAGTATAGTATAAACATGAAACACGCTAAGTATTAAACACATAATCAATTAGGATCTAATTTTAGGGCAAATAATACAGAAACCAAAGAGTTCAGTAAATAATCAGAGAATAATGGCATGCAATCATGCGAGTAACACTTAGAATACGGGGATCCATCAGAGAATAAGGAAAATATCATATAAGAATCGATTAACAAGTAGATTAAACAGAAATAAGGAAAATATTATTCAAATACGAGAAAGGAAAGAGTATCAATCAGAAATCAGTAAAGAACAAGGAAATGTCTCAAACCCTAGTTGACTTTGAATCAGACCAGAGATGCAAGAATCGTTCAATAACATGTGTATATGGATGAAAGATCGTCCATATCTTCATAGAAGCGGGGTGAGTCTACCCGTTATTGAGGCGGTTCTTACAAAAAATAGGGCAATAATCTAAGTAATACCATAGAAGATCATATAATGATAGAGTAACACAAAATAGGCAAGTGAATCATGGATTGATTCTATGTCTGAGCCGGAATTGGAGGGATTTGGGGGTGACAAAGCTAAGGTTTGACAGAAGGGGGTGAAGGTTCGAGAGAGTATAGAGACGGCGGGGCTGGGATAATGAGGGTTAGGGTTTGGGATAGGTAGATTAATTAAAAGGAGGGGAGTGATTTGTGCCATTGATCTTAGAGATCAACGGGGTTAGGTCGGTTCCAGACTGGGTTAGGGTGTTATGGATTGGGCTCAAGTGTTGGGCCAAGGATTTGGGTAGGTGTTTTAGGTAAATGGGATAAGGGGTTGGTAGTTTAGGTCCGAAATTAGTGAATTAGGTGATGTTAGTTAAATACCGTATTTAATTAATAAAATAATTTGTAAAAACTGATAAATAAAATAGTGAAAATATTATTTGTAAATGAAAATTATTAGCAAAAATTATTTATTACTATAAAAGCATAAAAAGTTATTTTTGCATGAATAAAGTGATCATAAGAATATAAGGGATATTATTGCAAAATATACAATTTTAGCCTAAAGATGCAAATATAATTATAATAAATACATTAAAAATATTTAAATCTTAATATGGATATAAATGACGAGGTTATATGATAAAATCATCCTAAAAATTATTTGTGATGCAATTAATAATTATTTATATAATAAAAATATGGGAATAAATTGATTTAAGAATCCTTAAAAATTATGAAAAAATTAGGAAAAATGCTTGATGATGCTCATGCACTCATTTGAAGGTGTATATGTATATCTAAAAATATATTAGAGAAAAATTGGGTATCAACAGAGTCCATGTTCGATGAAGCCCGAGTGGCGAATGAGCGATCCAATGAAGGGGCTCATGCAGCGGACGATCCCCTCCGATGCTTCTTCGATGGTGTAGACTCAACCACCCTAGAAGACTTCCCAGGTTGGGAGACTTAGAGGTGCCGGGGAAAAGTTCATCCTTGGAGGTCGGTGGGCCGTACTCGAGCCCGAGGTTGACCAACTAGTTCCTTGCTCCGAGCACGAATCCTGCCCGGAAGTGATCAGTAGTTATCACCGTCCCGGAGGATGCCCAAGTTCTTTCTGCCCCTGTCGGGATAGCTAGCTACCTCTGATTCCTGGTAACCGAAGAAGACCAGGCAAAAATAAACGAGGTGGATGCTCCATGCTTGTTCAATGAAGCGCAACAAGCGCTGAACTGGGTAAGTGTTATCACACTCTTTTATCTCCGAATTTAGTTTTTGACGACTCTAATGCCTTTTTTCACATTCTGCAGGCCTCGGTGCTCCACCATGAAACCTTTCTCTGGTACTGGGATGAGCTTAGCCAACTTGAGACCGAAGTCAAAGAGCTTGCTGAGAAGAGGGGCATGTATAAGCTTCTCAGCGAGCAACGTGAAAGAGAAGTCAAGAATCTTCGAGCCGAGTTGGACGCGGCTCAGAAAGAACATGCCAATCTAGTAGAACAGGAAACGATCTTTGAAATTAGTGATGACGAGTTAGACATGGTGACTAACAGTCAAAAACCGCAGGTCCAGTAGAAGGTTGATTGGGTCGACTAGCTCCGAGTCGAAATGGACGAGGTCAAGGCCATGGTTGAAGAGTGGAAAGGAAAAATGGACCGATTGGCTTCGGAAAATGAGACTACCGGGGAGAAGCTTTCCTCGGTGGAGGCCCAACTTCGAGCGGCGAGGGAGAAAGCTGAGGTCCGGTCCCAAAAAATCGAAGACCTCCAGTCTCCACTAGGTTCGATCGCTGCCGAACGGGATACCCTTGCCAAGGAGCTAAAAGCAGCCAAGTCAGTGGCAGAAATAATAAGGTCCGACGCTGAAGAGATGGTGGCCCAGTACAAAGCTGAGCTGGCAGCCCAAGACCTCCTGAAAGTCATTGTTGAATACTTGAAGTGGCAGTCCCGAAGGGAGTCTCTCGAAGAAGTTCATGCCTGGAGTTTCTACTTATCGCCCGAGATCGAAAATGCTAAGAGGATCGAGGCCGAGGCCAAGAAGTTGGCATACCCCGAGGATGACAAGGGATTAGAGGGTTCAGGCGAATCTGAGGGCGAAGAAGACCCCGATGGCCCCGGTGATGAGGAGGGCTCCGACGAAGATCAGACATAGGTGACTTGTAGATATTTCTTCATTTTTGTATTTTGTATATTTTATTGAGGCTGTTTGGCCTTTGTAAAGATCTTATATATATTCCCTTCGACAATTCAAGGTTGTTTCTTTTGGTTTTTTCTTTACGATTGCAAAGATTTCAAATGCCTTTGCATGTAGTAATAAGGTCTTGTTCGAAGTTCAAACTAGGCTTGTTCTCGAATAATTTTGTTTAGAACTCGTGGGGGCTTGGTATGACCGGAATCTTTCCCCAAAGTGCTTACTTAGAAGGTTTTAGATTATAATTTTGCAGAGGGTAGCCTTGAACCGGTTTAGAAATTTTGAAGTCCTTATGTTTTGGTTACGGGTTTCGGACGTCTCCGAGTCGTTTCTAAGATGGTCGTAGCCTTTTAAGTTCGGGTGTTACCCAATAGTCTTATTACCCCGGGCTTCGATACCCGATCCATCCGGGCTTACCAGGACGATAGTCCCCGAATAGGGATGGCCATAGCCTTTAAAGTTCGGGCACTGCCTAATAGGTTTTTGTGCCCCCGGGCTTCGATATACCGAGTCGTCCAAGTTTGCCTTGGACGACAGTCCCTGACTGGGGTGATCTCTTGTATGAGGATAGAGGTGGACCTTGGGCCCGATGTCATTAAGGAACTAAATGTAGTAGTTTTTAAGAGACAAAATATGTATTTGCAAGGTAGAAACTTTCTTTCATTTACGTACACAACGTAAAAGACTGCAAATTTGTACAAGATTCATGTCATGGCTTCAGTGGTCTATGTGGGCACAATTCATTTGACCATTTGGCCCTTACAATAAATCCTATCCACCAAGTCCAAATTGTTCGAGCACAAAATTTCCTTCCTTGCTAAAATCATTATCAAGTGTGATGGCCCCCAATATTCGAGGCCAATCGTAGAGAGGGCTCAGATGCTGTTGATATGACCCTCGATTCCGGTTCATAGCCATTCTTCAATTCTAAGTTAGTCGGTTCAGTATTCTTTGGTCGTTTCCTGCAAGTGTTAGTTCATTTCATAATATGTGTAGAGAAAAGAACGAATGGTGTCGTACCTTAGCAGTAATACTATTTTAAGTGGGTCATGTTCCATTTGTTCAGTAGTCGCTCATCGTTCCCTGCTTCAAGTTTGTATAATCCTTTGCCGGTGATCTCGACAATTTGATATGGGCATTCCCAATTCGGTCCCAGTTGGTCTTCATTCGGATTCCGGGTGTTTAGTGTCACTTTTCTTAACACCAAGTCCCTAATAGTGAAGTGTCGGAGGTTGGCTCTCTGGTTGTAATACCTTTCGATCCATTGTCGGACGAGGGTGGCCTCGTGCCTCTCTCCCAACAGTTCCAGGCTCATTCTCATGGCTTCCTTGTTGGACTCTTTGATTATGTATCGGAACCTGAGACTCGTTTCCCTACCTCGATCGGTATTAGCGATTCAGCACCGTATACCAACGAGAACGGGGTGGCTCTAGTACTAGATTTTGAGGTCGTTCGATATGCCCACAGGACTTCGGGCTAAATTTCCTTCCATTTGCCTTTGGTGTCGGTCAACCTCTTCTTAAGATTTTGGAGTATGGTTTTGTTCGTAGACTTCGCCTGCCCGTTTCCACTAGGGTGATAGGGTATTGATATGATTGTTTTGATCTTATGGTCCTTAAAAAATTTACTCACCTTACTGCCGATGAATTCCTTCCCTTTGTCGCACACGATCTCGACTGGCATTTCTAACAGGCACGTTATGTGGTCCCAAATAAAGCCAATAACTTCTTTCTCCCTAACTTTCTCAAATTCCTAGGCTTCCACCCATTTAGAAAAATAGTCAGTCATAAATAATACGAATTGAGCCTTACCAGGTGCTCGTGGCAGGTGGACAACGATGTCCATTCTCCATTTCATGAATAGCCAGGGTGACAAGACCGAATGTAGAAGCTCCCCCGAGCTGATGAATCATCGGTTCATGTCTCTGACATACGCCGCATTTTGGCACAAACTTTTGCGTCTTTTTCCATGTTGATCCAGTAGTATCCACTCTGATTATCTTACGAACCAACGAGTCGACACCCGAATGATTCTCCCATGTGCCTTTGTGAACTTCCATCAAAACATACTCAGTATCTCCCGGTCCCAGACAAATGGCGAGTGGGACATCGAGCGTTCTCCTAAATAGGGTGTTATCTTCGGACAAATTGAACACGGTCGCTTTCGTGCGTAGAGCTCTCAATTCTTTAGGATCCGAGGGTAGTTTTCCAGTCTTCATGGAATCTATATACTTATTTCTTAAGTCTCAGGTTAAGCTTGTCGAGTTTATCTCAGCGTGACCTTCTTCCACTAGTGTTTTCCTGAGCTGTACGACCATTCCTGAGTTGAATTCATCATCATCAACCGACAATCCTAAGTTGACAAGAGCATCAGCTTCGCTGTTTTGATCTCGAGGTACATGTTGCAAAGTCCATTCCTTGAACCGACGTAACATCACCTGTAGTTTATCCAGGTACCTTCGCATTCGCTCCTCTTTGACTTTGAATGTTCCATTTACTTGGTTCACCAAAAGGAGGGAATCACACTTAGCTTCAATCACCTCGGCCCCAATATTTTAGCCAGTTCGAGACCTACAATCATGGCCTCATACTCGGCCTCGTTGTTAGTCAATTTTACAGTTTAATAGATTGCCTAACTACATTACTCGTCAGTGGCTTCAATACGATGCCAAGTCAAGACCCTTTTACGTTCGAGTCACTGTCCGTAAAGAGGGTCCATATCCCGAAGGAGGTCCCTGAGTTCAACAATAATTCCTTCTCGACCTCGGGTATCATGGACGTCGTGATGTCGGCCACGAGGTTTGCTAAAATTTGAGATTTGATGGTGGTTCGAGGTCAATATTCGATATCGTACCCGCTGATTTCCACGGCCCATTTGAAAAATCATCCCGAGAGCTCGGGCTTAATTATGTTCCTCAATGGGTAAGTAGTCACGACACATATGGGTGGCATTGAAAATACAGATTAACTTACTAGAGGCGCTTAGCAAAGCGAGCGAATATTTTTCCAGGTGAGGATACCTAGTTTCGGTCTCACCTAGCGTCTTGCTTACATAGAAGATAGGAAACTGCGTACCTTCCTCTTCCTGGACTAGGACTACGATTATCTCTATCTCGGATACCCTAAGTATAGGTATAACTGTTCATATTCTTTCAGAGTATGAATCAAAGGCGGGCTCGAAAGGTACCACTTGAGTTCTTTCAAGGCTTGTTGACACTCCGATGTCCATGAGAAATTATTATCCTTCTTAAATAACAAGAAGAACCGATGGATCTATTCGAAGGACCTTTAAATTAATCGGCCCAACGCGGCTATGCGCGCGGTTAGCCTTTGAACAACCTTGACATTGTTCACTACGGTAATGTCCTCTATGGCCTTGATTTTATCAGGATTGACCCCAAGCTCCGCGTTCGCACCCAGCTCTTTGCATTCGCGTAGAGAAAAACATCCCCCACCCCAGCCTGTGCTATGCGGTCGCGGAGGAACTTATGCGATCGCATATTACATTACACCAGACACCAGAAGCTGCTCCCAACACCAGATTTTTCTAAGTTTTAGCACCCCGAAGCCTACCCGAAACTCACCCGAGCCCTCGGGGCTCAAAACCAAATATACACACAACCTCAAAAACATAACACGGTCTTATTCAAGTAATCAAAACACCAAAATAACATCATTAACATCGAATTAAGCCTCAAAATTAATGAAATTCCTTTAAACTTCCAAAACTTCTAAATTTTTCATTTTTGATTCGAATCTCGTCAACCTAAGTCCGTTTCTTACCAAACTTCACATATAACACATATAAAACATATTGAACATGTTTTGGGCTCCGGAACCATAATACAGTCCCGGTATAATAGTTTTCATATCAAATCTCATTTTCAAAAACCTTTATATTTTTCAGAAAACAATTTTCTTCAAAAATTCATTTCTCGGACTTGGCAACTCGAAATTCGATTCCGGGCGTACGCCCAAATCCCATATTTTCCTATGGACCCTATGGGATTGTCAAATCACGGATCCGGGTCCGTTTACCAAAAATATTGATCAAAGCCAACTTTATTCAAATTTCAACACAAAAATATCATTTTTATCAGATTTTCACATAACGGCTTCCCGACTATACGCCCAGGCTGCGCATGCAAATCAAGGTGCGATATAAGGAGGGTTTCACGACCTCGGAACACAGATTTAGCTAAAATTATACGGGATGACCTTTTGGGTCATCACAATTTCGTCGGCCATTGTGTAATAATCGAGTCGACATTCAGCTACAATAATTTAGTTGAAGCAATTTCGAAACAGATTAGAGTCGATTCTGAGTTAAACACATTAGAGATTAACTTTCTCCCAAAGTATGGTTTGCCACCGATCTTGATTTACAATGATACTGGTGTTCGGTTGTATATTGAATTAAAGAAGAAAAACTTGGATTTCACTGAGTACCCGTTGTATGTGACTGTGAAAAAGATTTATGATAATTGTTTGGTTTCTAGAAGTTCAAGTTATTTGGTTTCTACAAGTTCCAGTTGTATAGATAAAGGCAAATCTATAAATGATATTGAAGATGCATCTGTAATTGATATCATTGAGATTATACCTGATATCGAATTTATTGAAAACACCGATTATGGTATAATGGATAATTGTAACGAATTGGTTGATGATGATCAAGTTTATAAATATAAAGAGACATTTGTCAGTGTGATGAAAACTTGGCTGCACGCGAGAGGTTCCAATTCAAGATGAAGAGATCAAGCGCAACAAGGTATGGCAATAGTTGTATATTCTGTTATATATATATATAATATATATATATATATATGTATAAAGTAGTATATATTTGTATAGAGGTATTAAAATTAGTATATATCAAGTTATGTTTTTTGTATACAAGTGTATTTAGAAGTTGATTGATCTTTAATCCTAAGTATCACCTTATATGTGTGGATGACAATTGTGCTTGGAGTTTCAAACCTTATGTTGTTTACAAGGCAAACATATTCAAGGTGAGAAGTTACAATAATAATCACACATTTGGCTATGGTGAAAGATACTTAACACAACGTTAAGCTACTTCGGGTGTAATTGCTGGTATACTCAAGGACAAGTATTTTAACCCAAAAAGTTTACACCCCAAATGATATAATAGAGGACATACAAAAGTAACACGGGATTGAAGTGAGCTACAAGAAAACATGGAGAGCTAAAGAGATAGAAATGGAAATGATAAGAGGGAATCCGAGCGCTTCATATAAGGAGTTGCCGAGGTATTTGTATATGTTGGAGCATACAAATCCAAGAACAGTTACAAAGTTGCACAAATCAGAAGATGGATGCTTTCTTTATGCATATGTTTCGCTATATGCATCTATCAAGGGTTGGAGCATTGCAGGCCGATAATGGTTGTTGACGGAATTTTCCTTAAAGCAACATATAAGGGTTCCATATTGACTGCTTGCACGCGGGATGGAGCTGGTGAGTTGACTGCATCTACATTGTTTCTGCAGTTTGTATAATGTTGTAGTTTCATGTATAAACGTGTATAGGATTTTATAGCTGTTGTTTTTATAAGATTTTCAGTATGTATAAAGTTGTATATTCGTGTATAACTGTGTATAAGATTTATATAATTGTCTGAATCATAATATCTACTTTGTTTAAACAGGAAAAATCCTTCCATTTGCATATACAATTGTAAATTCGAAGAATAATAAATCTTGGGAGTGGTTCTTCGTCCAGATAAAGGGTAATTTTGGTGTTAGGGAAGGGATGTGTATAGTTTCAGATAGAAATGAAAGCATCTTCAATGTCACAAAAGTTGTGTACCCAGAGTTCCACATTGTATTTGCATGTTTCACTTGTGGCAGAATGTCAAGCGCACATTCAAGAAACATCACAAACAATTGAAGGATATCTTCTTCGCTTTGGCTAGAGCTTACACGATAGAGAAGTTTGACTACCATATGACAAAGATGTGCAAAATTGATCCGACGGTGCAAACTTACTTGTTCGAAATTGGCTACGAAAGGTGGTCTAGGGCATACTCCAAAGTGAAAAGGTCGATGGTAATGACTTCCAATATTGCAGAGTCAGTTAATGCAGCAAACAAAGATGCTAGAGAGCTACCAATAATGCGATTGCTGGAGTACATGAAAAATTTGCTACAACAATGGAACAACAAAAATAGAAAAAGTACAATGGAGACATCTACAAAGCTTGGCGAAAAGTACGACAAACTCATTCGGGAAAATATGATTGTATCCGAGCAAATGACGGTAAAACAAATCAAATATAATGATGCATGGCACTACTGACTTGCATTTTACTGCTTGCATAATGATGTATAACTCTGTATAATAATGTATAATGTGCTTTAACTTTGTGGTCACATGACACGAGCCAAAAGTAAAAGCTTCCGCGAGCTTATTTACTTCATCGGTATAAATGGTTTTGGCACTTCAAATCACAAAAAACAAAATCATAACTACCTTCCTTGACAAGTATAAAATAAGAACATGAAAGCTTAAAGAAAGTTAAGCTACCTTCGCCTCGTATCTATCCTATTATCAACAAACGCGCAAAACCCTTTGGCCAAAGGCGACAAGGGATCAAATCATCAATTTCAATCATGAAAGGAAGCTTGATATAAAAAATGAGCTTGTGCGCCGATCCTAATGCCTCCGAATAAAAAACTGGAAAATACGGAGATTTGGCATATTTTCCTGATATTTTCTGTCGAATTGACTGTTCAGGAGAAATGTAATCCTATTCTACGTCTATGACGGGTGGTTCGTGAAGCACAATTTGCGACATCTGTAGCGCAACTAAATATTCATCGTCAATGTCATCCCAAAATGTTTCACCCTTGACATCACCTGCTGCCCATTAGACAGAGAAAACCAATAATAAAAAACTTTCAAAATGAAGAAAAGAAAAATCAGACAAAAAAGATAAAATGCTGAATGAACACGATGATCAACACCTTCAGTAACTCCCTCGTTTGCTTTGACACCTATATCTGTTTGGTCAGCTAGCGTGTTATCTATCGCTATTGAGTGATGATTCAGAGAAGGAATAACTGTTGAGTGATTTTATTTTATCAGTAAAACATTACCTTAGAATCAGGAACCTCCTCCCTCATTTTCTTGGTTTCCTTCATATTCAGAAAACTGAACACTTTTTCAAAGGAAGAAACTACATAACTGCTGAGTCTCGTAACTGTATCAGTCAACTACAAAAAAATTAAATCAACAACCATGTTTATAACCAAAAAATCATGTATATACAAAAAATACCGATAAACTACAGAAAAGCTAAAGTTGTAGTACCTTTCCAACAACACTCCTCAACTTCTCAACTTCAGCATTCAACTGATCAATGTGCGCCGAAGGATCATAACTCGGTTTAGGTTGTTGCTCTGCATTCTGAGGATAAGGTCGTTTAGACTGTTGCTCCATATTCTTAGGACAAGGTGGAGATGCAGAGACAAAATTATCAGTGTGAAAGGCAGGCACCTCCTTTGATGCAGCATCATCGGCATTAACTTCAAAAAGCGTGGCGATGTTCAACGTTGACATCTCTTCACGAGTAGGGTAAATGTTCCTATAGTTCAACTAAATAAGAAAAACTAGATTACAATAGTAGAAAAAGGAAATTGTAACATATTCATAATTATACATACTTACAGAAAAACTGAACTCATATATGAAGAAGTATTATTGTACAAAATGTTTACCCCGCTAGTAAAATTCGCATATGTTGGAGTTTCAGTGGCTTTCTAATTAAGATTGCGTGGCACATTTGTGCCAACACGAATAGGTAGATGTTTGTCAACCATAGAGCAACACTCAAGAAATCATATTTGTAACGCAAGTGGCAAACCTCCGAGCCTATAAATTGTTAAATGGTCACACTGTCTGTCCCTCATTGTCTTTAAAATATCTTCAAATGACTTTTTTCCCCAAGCATACGTCTGATATTGACCACTTTCAATGATATAAAAATTATCTTTGTTGATACCATGATTATTGGCATCTGAGAATATGAAATGATGGACAAACACCATCAAGGCCATCTTGAACACATTTTTGTCCGACTTCCAGTCCTTTTTCTTGAAGCGATCAAGAAGTTGCCCCCTCGTTATAGCCCTTTTTCCATTTCTTGAAAAATATTCATTTAGCAACCTATTGACATTTGGTTTTTCATATACTGTGGAGTCTTCTTCTACACACTTCAAACCAGTGATAACAACAAACTCTCCAATGCCAAACCGCAACAAACAATCATTGATTTTAACCCACAACTCCCTTTCCCGCCCCGGGACGACTTCCCTTAATAATATACAATGAAATAAGTTGATTTTGTATTTTAAATTGAGGCAGGTCCAAGAAGTAGCCAAAATATCTAGGACGGAACATTTGAAGCTACATGTCAGTCAAACATTGCTTCAAAATGTTGACAATATCTGTAACGACCCGGCCGGTCGTTTTGCGTTATCGGACCTCGTTCCCCTAAATGAAACTTCCCATAGCGGATTTTTATAATTTATGACTTGCGGGGACTGGTGGTGCGGGATTCGGAGGTGTTTAGAGTGCTGCAGGAACAATTGGTTCTTTAAGGTTGGCCTTTAAGGCCAGGTTTGACTTCGGTCAATATTTTGGGTAAACTACCTCAGAATCAAGTTTCGTCGGTTCCGATAGCTTCGTGTGATGATTTTGGACCTGGGCGTATTTTCGGAATGGGTTTCTGATGACCCGGGAGCGTTTCAGCGCCCAATATTGAAATAAGAAGTTCCTTAGGTTCCTATTGTGGTTTTGGATGTGTTTTTGTTTTATCGAGGTCCGAATGGAATTCCGAGACCGGGAATAGTTCTGTTATGTCATGTATGACTTTCCTGCAAAATTTGGTGTCATTCCTAGTAGTATAGGTCGGTTCGGCGCGTTGTTAGCGAAGTCTAGAAAACTTAAAGTTCCTAAGTTTGGTTCTTGGGGTTTTGAGGTGTGATTTTGAGTTTTAGCATTGTTTTGGGTGTTTCGAAGGCTCGATCGAGTCTCTATTATGATTTGGAACTTGTTGGTATATTTGGACGAGGGCTCGGGTGGGCCCAGGGGCCTCCCGGGCACCCAACGAGGCTAAAAACTAGCTAAAATAGCTGCTGGTGCACCTGATCTGGTGTGACCGCAGGTGCGGTTGCCCAGTCGCAGGTGCGGGACCACTCCTGCGGTCCCAAGCATCGCAGGTGCGACCCCAGGTGAGGTCCCCCTTCCTCGCAGGTGCGGACAAAAGTCCGCAGGAGCGGAACCGCTGGTGCGGCCATCCCTCAGCAGGTGCGAACTCATCCCTTCCCATCCAGTTCCGCAGGTGCTAGCCCCAGCTCGCATGCACGAGACCGCAGGTGCGATACTCGAGCCGCATGTGCGGTATCCCTGTAGGCCAGGCAGTATATATTCTTTGAAACTCGGGATTTCACCCCCTTCATTCATTTTCCTCCACCATTAGAGTCTTGTGAGCTTGGGAAGAGCAAACCACAACCTAGCTACTGTCAAGGTAAGTTAATTCCACCTCAACACTAGTTTAATTCATGATCTTTTAGCTAAATCAACTACTAAATCATTGAAAAAATCAAGAATTGGGTAGTAATTTAGGGTTCTTGAGAAATTGGTGAATTACCTATTTATTGCTATAAATTCAAGTAGAAGTCATATATTAACGAACCTTAGGCTTCGGGTGAGAGATTCTGTAACGACCCGACCGGTCGTTTTGGGCTCTAGCGCGTCGTTCAACGGTTTGAGGCCGTGAGCAACTTCGTTTCAGGTGTTATGACTTGTAGGTGTGGTCGGAATTGAATTTCGGGAAGTTTAGAGTTGATTTGGAAAGAAAATTCTCATTTCAGAAGCCTTAAGTTGGAGAAATCAACTAAGATTGGAATTTTGAGTAAATGAACTCCGAATCAGGATCTGAGGGTTCCTGCAGGTCCGCATGATGATTTCAGACTTGGGAGTATGTCCGGATCGGGTTTTGGATAACCCAGGAGCGTTTCGATGCATATTGTGAAAGTTAGCATTTTAGAAGAATTTCATAAATTTGGGATTAAAGTGAATTTCAGTGTTGTTAATGTCCGTTTGGGATTCTGAGTCTGGGAATAGTTTCGTATGGTAATTCTGGAGTTGGGAACGCGATCGGAAGTGAACACAAAATCGAATGGAGAACACAAAAACATTGTAAAAAAACAATTCAAAATTAGAAAAGCCAAAAAATTAAAAATAAAATAAAATTTAAAACCAAAACAGTGGTAAAAGCATAAAATGAAATGAAAATTACCTGAAAATAAGAGCGAAAGCTCAAAAAATGACTTGAGACGCAACAATGGAGGACAATTGCCTTCGTACTTCTGTGAAAAAAGCGTGAGAAGAACATAGAGAAAGAAAAATTTAAAAAGAAAACTAAAACACCGTTAATAATATTTTTGGGCTACCGGGTGAAAATAAAATTTCAAAACATATACAATCCGCTAAACCAGATTAGGGCTTCAAATGTGGACTATTTTCGGATGGGTTGTATGGTGCAAGTGATATATGATGCAATTTTTTCTATTTTTTCTTTTTAAACAACGCAAACAATTAAGTAGTTGTTTGGATTAACTCAAAAGTTGGTCTATTTAATTTTTTTTGGATGTTATGTAAAAGTCATGGGTATTTTTTTTAAAACAAAAAACAGCCAATTAAACTACACTTCTCTTGTCCTACTATTACTTCCTGCCACCTAAACACTTTCGTGTCTCTTAAGTCTTAACGACTTTTTTCCTCATATTTTCTTTTTTTTCTTTATGATTATGGATTTTCAGAGTATAGCCATAATACTTCGCAGAGCACTTAGTCCCAACAACGATGAACGAAAAGATGCGGAAGAGCGTCTTTATCAGGTGTAATTTTATCTATTTTATTTTCTTTTCATATTTGGGCTTTATTTCTTGCCTTTTTAATCTATTAAAGTGTAAAATTGAGCTTCGAGTCGCTTGATATAATCTGAATTCAATTAAATTAGATATGTTGTGTTATAATTCAATTAATCAATCGATTACGCCTCAATTGCAAGCTAGTTAGAGTTGGTGATATGAATTCTTTATATATTGCTCTATTTGAGGCCAATTTAAGTCAGGGGCAAACCTAGTTTATAAGTTATGGATTCATCAGTACTTAGTAGCTTTAACTCTGCATATGTGTTAAAAGACCACTAAATAAGTATAAATAATAGATTCCTAACCCAGTAAATCAAACCAGTTGTTGTAGAATTTCAAACTCGAACTCATAAAGTTCAAATCATGACTAACACAATAGAGAAGGTAAAGCCAAAGAGAGACTAGGAGCTAAGCTAAAAAAAACTAGGACTATTTCATTAGTTAAAAGGATAGGTAATGATCTACCACTTTACAAGGGGTTTATTTATTGAACTAATACTGGGGAAATGAAATGGGAAAGAAGCTAACATGCTCCTTTAGCATAAAATATAAGATAGTTTCTAAATTGAGGGGGTTTATTTATTGAACTAATTCAGGTCGTATTTATAGAAAACTCACATAGTCATAAAATGCATTCTAGTTATGAAATGATAGTTTCTAAATTGAGGAGGGATGCAAATAGTTGGCAATCATGATCATGCGTGTGGGCCATTTTAATATCAAATATAAGATCAATTGAGTGTTTGTGAACTTATGTTTGATTTGTTAATGAGTTTGGCAATTATCTTGACTCTGTCTTTTGTTGAAAATTGCACATTGTGATTACTTTAAGAAAGAGAAGTTCAGTGTTTAGAATTTGTTGAGAGCGAGTTATGTAGTTGGATTCCCACTTCAAACTTGCAAAAAATAAAATAAAATAAATAAATAGACCAACTTTTGAGCTAATCCAAACAACTACTTAATTGTTTGGGTTGTTTAAAAAGAAAAAATAAAAAAAATTACATCATATATCACTTGGGCCATACAATCCATCCGAAAATAGAGCAATTTATGCTAACTACCTACTCAAGTCAAAATAATTACCCGTTTTTACCTATTCTTACAAAAATTACGATACATACCTATTCCACCAAAATTAATTACCCGCCCACCTCTCTCTGCCAAAAAAAGGAGTTACCACTGCAGTCTTTTCAATAGTACTCGCATTCTACGAAAGTGATTAAGCTGAAGATAAAACAACAGATCTAGATTCTAGTAGACGAGAAATCAACGATGTAAAAAATTGATTGTCAATTGCGGCAATGAAGTAGGGAGTAAGGGAGAGCACGAGTTTAACGAAGGATTTTAACAATGTATATATGGAATAAACAGAAATCACATTGTGCGGCATGTCTTTCTCATTATGAGAATTTTTCATTATTGCGGCGGCAGGAAAGAGCGAGGTAGTGGTCGTTGTAGGGTGGTAGCTTCTGTTGTAGTGTCGGGAAAAGGAACATTTGGTACGACTTATAAAGCTGCTTTGAATCAAGGATTACATTAATGAGGAAGAAGTTGGAAGTTTGAATCATGAAAATTAAATGTCTTTGAGAGCTTGTTACTATAGCAGTGATGTGAAGCTTTTTGTTTATTTATTTATTTATTTTCAGCAAAAGCTTCCCTTTTGAGATGATATCCAAATAAAGAGCTTTTCTGCACTTCTTTTATGCTGAGAAAATACTACCTTCTTTTTGTTGTCATGCCATTATAGTGTTTCTTTGGGATGCATTGAATCAAAGAAGGCCGTCCTAATTTGAGTCAATTTGGTTCTGGAGTAAATTTTAAAATTTTGGGTTGAAATTAAGTTGGACCGACGAAAAAGACGTATTTGTACTTATACTAAAATGACATATTACAGTAGATAATTAATTGCAATAGCATACTGTTACAGTATATAATATAATGTAACAATACACTATTTTGTATTGTATGCAATAGCATACTGTTACAGACGAATTAATTGCAATAGCATACTGCTACAGACGAATTTGTACTATATACCAAGATGACATACTATATACCATTTTAGTATATAGTTCATTCCAATTGTATATTGTAACAATATACTATTACAATTTGGTCCTTACAGAATTTTTTTAATTTTCCATGCATGTGTATTATGTAATCATTTTGATTTTTTCTTTACGTGCTTGTTTTATATAATAGTATTATAGTACAATATCTTGAAATATATTATTATATTAATATGTGGTACACTATTTCTTGACTTTTCTCTTTATGCATGTGCATTATGTAATAGTAGTATAGTCATATATAGTTGCTTGGAATTAATTAGTAGAACTATATACTTTATTAGTATAATTATATGTCATATTGGTATCATATGGTAGTTGGAATATTTTTTGGTTTACTTTAGCTGTATTTTTAAGTGAATTCTATTTTGAAATGATTTATATGATTGTGTTATGATGTGTTGGATTTTCTTGTACCTATAGACCTAGATTTTGTGTATAATGTAATAGTTTTTATAGTTATATGCAGTTGTTGAAACGAGCTCGTACAACTATATTCCTATTAGTATAGCTATATACTATATTGGTATCATATGCTAGTTGAATCATTTTTTGGTCGTATTAGCTGCCTTTAATTGGTACACTATTCGGTTTTCCTTAATATAGTACAATATCTTGAAATACTTTATTATATTAATATGTGGTACACTATTTTTTTTATTTTTCTATTTATGCTTGTATGTTATGTAATAGTAGTATAGTCATATAGTTGGAGGGAATTAATCAGTAAAACTGCATACCATGTTGCTATAGTTATATGCCATATTTGAACCTTTTTTTGGTTGTTTTAGCTACATATTTAAGTGAATTCTATTCTGGAATTATTTATGTGAACATGATTTGCAGTGCTAGAACTTTTTTGTGCCAATGGACATAGATTATGTGTATTGTGTAATAGTTTTTATAGTTATAGGAAATTGTTGAAACGACCCCATACAACTATATACCCTGTTAATATACGGAATGAGCAAGCTTCTTTGCGAATATTTAGCTTGCAATGCGAGCATGTAATTTTCTCATACTTTTATTGCATCCTTTAATATTTTGGTACAATAGTATAGTCGCAGATAGTTGTAGCAATATTCTAGAGCAATCATATACCCTATTGGTATGCATGTATACCATATTGGTATCATATGGTACTAGAAGTTTTTTTTGCTACTTATACTTATATTGCATTTCTAATATTTTATTATCATTTCTATTCTAACTTGTATGTATGGAGATTTTGTGGCTGTAGATTGTGTTTTCTTGCTCCATAACTGGTTGTATTCTTGCTAATGGTAGAGCGTGTATTGGTATTTGTAGGGAAGAAGATCAAGTTTTGCATGAAAATCACGTACTGATTCTTAGAATCTGATTATGTAATTTATGGTGTTCAACAGCAGTCAATGTGATATTCAGTGAATTAGATCAAGTGGCAACTTATATTATACTTATTAGTTTAATACATAATTGAATTAAAAAATGAGAAAAAAGACAAAATATATATTATACTAGTTATATTAAAAAAAAGGTGAACAAATATTTACTATGTCACGACCCAAATTCCAACTCAGGTCGTGATGGCGCCCAACACCGGAGTTGGGCAAGCCAACATCAGTTTACTAGCGAGATTTCTTTACTTATTTAAATATTTAAGTACTTAACAAATTTAGGTTTAGAAATCATTTAAAGAAAACGGTCAAGCGAATGCAACTTGGTGAAATGAACTCAAAATATTGTTGCCATCATATGTGGTATAGCAAAAATATTAGAAAATCCTCTACGTGTGCCAAGACCTAGTGTCACAAGTCCACAAGTGACTAGTGGAATATACAAAATAGACAAAATAAATATACAACCGTCTGAAAGGAGTAGACAGAAATATCAAAGAAATAGCAGAAACTCCACAGTGCTGCCGAGGAACGCCAGAGAGAGTAGCTCATAGTGTAGTCTAATCCAGAAGGTACTCTCACGATCGCGCTCCGGTATGATAACTAGATGCACCAGCCTCAGAACCTGTACAATTAAGTACAGAAGCGTAGCATGATAAGCAAATATTTACCCATTGAGTATCCCGTCTAAACTCGAAGAAGTAGTGACGAAAGGTAGACATATTACTCACTAGGGTCATTAGCAATAACATAATTAAACAGGTTTAATCAGGATTAGCAATTATGGAAATCAAGTAGACATGGAATACCAAGTACATGAACTACCAACTTCCGCAAGTGCCAAATAACAACATTAATAAAAGTCCAAAGTCCCGTACCACATAGAACAATTCATTTGACAATATTGACGAGACTCTCAGTCAAATACATAGCATATAGTATGCCGAGGCGTACGGTCGAAGCGACGCGAAAATTAAATGTGCACTGCCGAAGGGTCGAACGGCTCGAATTATAGATGCATCTATTACCCCGCTCGCGAATCGATCGTGCAACGCGGTTGACATAATATAAGGCTACCCCGCTCGCGAATCGATCGTGCAACGCAATTGACATAATATAAGGCTACCCCGATCACGAATCATACATGCGACAAGGGTGCTCGTATACATACACAGAATTATCAGGAAATTCAGAAAATATAGAGTTCACACTTGGAAAACAAGAATCAAGGCAACAACAAGATTTAATGTAACCTTCCATTTTCTCATGCTAGTTTCAAGGATAATAATAAACTAGAAACACATGCAGGGATACAGGTAAGGCATATAAGCATGCTTGTGAGCCCTAAAGACTACCCGACATAACATAGTAGTAGCTACGCACGGACTCTCGTCACCTCGTGCGTGCGTAGCCCCCGCAAATAGGGACAATTCAATCATTTATAATTACCTATGGGGACAATTTTCTCTTACAAGGTTAGAAAGGAGACTCACCTCGCGTAAAACCTACTTCCCGGGTCCAGAACGCCCCCAAAACTCCAAACTCTACACCCTAGGACTCGAAACTAGTCAAATATTATATAAATACGTCAATATACACTCAAAAGTATGAAATTCTCTTACTAGCTTAGCCAATTCGTCTTTATTGAAGAAATCCCAAAATACACCCCCGGCCCACATGCTCGGATTCCAGAATTGTTTTTGAGAAAACACTCACCCATAGCCTAAGGGTCATTAATATATAGTTTTTACATGATTTCATGGTAGAAAAGTGGTGAAATTCCCTAAAGTTCATCAACCCTATGTTTTCACCCTAACCCCTTTGATTTCCACTAATTAAGTGTTAATCTACCTAAGATTTAGTGTAATAATCTAACATTTAAATGAAAATTACTTACCTTTTAGTAGCTAGGTCGAATACCCTCTCGAAAGCTCTCAAAATTGCCAATGGAGGAGAAGAAAAATGGTGAAAAATGGTTAAGTCCCGAATTAAATGGGCTCACTGCCTTTAGTGACCTTGCACCTGCGGCTCGAGGACCGCACTTGCGAGCCGTTGGTCGCACCTGCGGATTTTTGGCAAGGAGTCTGGGGATCGCACCTGCGGTAGGAAATTCCGCACTAGCGGACCCGCTCCTGCGGAGAAGGGTCCGTACCTGCGAAGGTAGGAATTTCCTCCTGGGAGTCGCACTTGCGAGGCCTCGACCGCAGAAGCAGTCTCGCACCTGCGATCTGGGCAACTGCACCTGCGGTCACACCAGACCTAGTGCACCAGCAGCTAAAACTGCTGGTTTTTGGCCCCGTTTGGTGTCCGGGAGGCACCTGGGCCCACCCGAACTCTCGTGCAATTATACCAACAAGTCCTAAATCATATTACAGACTTTCTCGAGCCTACAGAACACCCAAAACAACGTTAAAAATCGAAATCGCTCCTCAAAACCCCCTAGAATCAAACTTAAGAATTTTCAAGTTCTTGAATTCGATTTCAATGCGCCGAACCGACCTATACTACTCAGAATGACACCAAATTTTGCAAGAAAGTCATAAATGATCTAACAGAACTATTCTCGATCTATAAATCCCGCTCGGACCTCGATAACACAAAAACACGTTCCAAACCAAATTATGAACTTAAGGAAACTCTATTTTCGCTATTTGGCGTCGAAACGCTCCCGGGTCATCCAAAACCCATTCCAGACATACGAAGAGGTCCGAAATCATCATACGAAACTACTGGAATCGGCGAAACTCGATTTCGAGGTCGTTTACTCCGAATGTTGACCGAAGTCAAACTTGGCCTTAAAAGGCAAATCCTAAGGAACCAAGTGTTCCTTTATTACTCTATACACTTTCGAATCTTGAACCACCTGTCCTCGCAAGTCATGAATTACTGAAGCCGCTAGGGGAAGCCTTATTTAGGGGAACGGAGTCTGAATACGCAAAACGATCGGTCAGGTCGTTACATACTATAACAATTATTTTTTCTTATTATATAAAAAAAAAATAAAAAATAGTGAAAAAAATAAATGAAATTAGATTATGAAGAGAAAAATAATATAAATTTTTTTTTAAATAAAATTAGAAAAAGAACAAGAAATAAAAAAACAAACAAAAGCAAAAAAAAAAAAAAAGGATCCAAAATTGGGTGTGAAATTAAATTATGATAATAATAATAATAATAATAATAATAATAATAATAATAATATGATTTGGAACAAATAAATAAACAGAAAAGAAGAAGAAGAAAACGAGAAAAAAAGGAAAGGAGAAAATAAGGAAAAAAGACAAGAAACTGACAAATAAAAAAGAGAAGAAGAAAAAAGACAATAGGTAGGAAAAGTAATTAGTTTGATGGATAGAAAACTAAATGGGTAGGTAAGGGTAAATAGTTTTATTTTTATGGATAATTATGTCATTCATCCCTGAAAATATTTGAAGCCCTAACCTGGTTTAGCAGGTTGTCTATATTTTAAAATTTTATTTTCACCCGGTAGCCCACAAATATTATTAACAGTGTTTTAGTTTTCTTTTTAAATTTTTCTTTCTCTGTTCTTCTCACGTTTTTTTTCATAGAAGTACGAAGGCAACCGTCCTCCATTGTTGCGTCTCAAGTGATTTTTCGAGCTTTTGCTCTTATTATCAGGTAATTTTTATTTTATTTTATGCTTTTATCACTGTTTTGGTTTTAATTTTTTTGTATTTTTAATTTGTTGGCTTTTCTGATTTTGAATTAATTTTTTACAATGTTGTGTGTTCTTCATTCGATTTTGTGTTCCTTCTATCTTCGTTCTGGGCTTAAACTTGGTGTTACAGTTTGCGTGCTTTATTATTTTGACTTTTAAGGTAGAATTTGTTTTTTAAGTTTTGTTACAATTTGGGAAAATTGGCCTCTGCTTTGTGTTCATGGCATTTGTTTTTTGTCTGATTTTTGTGTTTTCCTTCACTTGTCTTCACTTTTGTTAAAGCTTTGTTTTTTATTGTAGAAAATGCGTTCGAAAATGTTTGCTTCTAAAAGTCGTATGAAGGTTGCTGGAAGAGGTGTTAAGCTTGATTTTGTGAAAACATTGAGGGACTTTTCCTCAACCCTTGATTCTGAAGTGAATGGGCATGTACAGGCCCCCGATGATGATGATTTTGAGTCTCTTGCTCCTACAAAAAAGTCGCAACAAAAGAACGGTCGAATGACTTGTTCGCAAATGAAGAATACTCCTACTCCAGTTAACATTGTTAGAATAAGGAGTAAAAAATGTGGGAGACATGAAAAATCCAAAGAAAAGCTGAAATTCGATTAGGTTGATGAAGATGATGTAGGCCCCAGTGTTAAACCGAAAAAGAGAAAGATCGAGGACGTTAAGCATAAAAAGAGTAAGATAGAGGAAGATGGTGAGAGTGGTCTTGATATCCAAAGAACAAAGGATTGCTACTCGCCGCAAATTAAATGAGAGATAAACTAAGTTGAAGGTCTTCCGTATGTTGCTATTAATTTTATACACCCTTATATAATTTCATACAAAGTTATACAGATATTTATACATCTTTATACAAGTACTGCTACACTGATTTATATTATACAATATTTTAGTATAGTTTTTGTTCCTAATTTATTTCTTGTTATTTTTCCATATGCAAGGTTGGAGACTTCTATATACAATCAGCTGATCATTTCTACAACAGGATTAGTTCCTATACAGAAACTGATATTGTCAGCATTTTGAAGCAATGTTTGATTGACATGCAACTTCAAATGTTCCGTGCTAGCTGTTTTGGCTACTTCTTGGACCTGCCTCAATTTAAAATACCAACTTATTCATTGTATATTATTGAGGGAAGTCGTCCCGGGGCGGGAAAGAGAGTTGTGGGTTAAAATCAATGGTTGTTTGTTGCGGTTTGGCATTGGAGAGTTGCTGTTATCACTGGTTTGAAGTGTCTAGAAGAAGACTCCATGGTCTATGACAAACCAGATTTCAATAGGTTACTAAAATAGTATTTTCTAAGAGATGGAAAAAGGGCTATAACGAGGGGGCAACTTCTTGATTGCTTCAAGAAAAAGGACTAGAAGTCGGACAAAGATGCGTTCAAGATGGCCTTGATAGTGTTTGTCCATTATTTCATATTCTCAGCTGCCAATAACCATGGTATCAACAAAGATTATTTTTATATCATTGAAAGTGGTCAATATTAGATGTATGCTTGGGAAAAAAATCATTTGAAGATATTTTAAAGACAATGAGGGACAAACAATGTGACTATTTGACAATGTATAGGCTCGGAGGTTTGCCACTTGCGTTACAAATATGATTTTTTGAGTGTTGCTTTATGGTTGACAAACATCTACCTGTTCGCGTTGGCATAAATGTGCCACGCATTCTTAATTAGAAAGTCACTGAAACTCCAACATATGCGGATTTGACTAGCGGGGTAAACTTTTTGTACCATAATACTTCTTCATACATGATTTCAGTTTTTCTGTAAGTATGTATAATTATGAATATGTTACATTTCCCTTTTCTACTATTGTAATCCAGTTTTTCTTATTGTAGTTGAACTATAGGAACATTTCCCCTACTCGTGAAGAGATGTCAACGCTGAACATCGCCACGCTTTTTGAAGTTAATGCCGATGATCTTGCATCAAAGGAGTTGCCTGCCTTTCACACTGATAATTTTGTCTCTACATCTCCACCTTGTCCTCAGAATATGGAGCAATAGTCTAAACGACCCTATCCTCAGAATATGGAGCAACAACCTAAATCGAGTTATGATCCTTCGGCACGCATTGATCAGTTGAATGCTGAAGTTGAGAAGTTGAGGAGTGATGTTGGAAAGGTACTGCAGCTTTAGCTTTTCTGTAGTTTATCGATACTTTTTGTATATACATGATTTTTTTATTATAAACATGGTTGTTGATTTAATTTTGTTATTTTTTGTTGTAGTTGACTGATACAGTTATGAGACTCAACAGTTATGTAGTTTCTTCCTTTGAAAAAGTGTTCAGTTTTCTGAATATGAAGGAAACCAAGCAAACAAGGGAGGAGGTTCCTGATTCTAAGGTAATGTTTTACTGATAAAACCAAATCACTCAACAATTATGCCTTTCCTGAATCATCACTCAACATTTATGCCTTCTATTTTTATTATTTTTTATTAGATTCGTCAGTGCATGTCTGATGACAATACATATGATCTCGGCGAATATGATGGCTATCAATATGATGTTGCTCCTGACTTTGTCAAGAAAGTGAATCAAGATAACATGCTAGCTGACCAAATAGATATAGGTGAAAAGAAAACGAGGGAGTTAGTGATGGTTTTGATCATGGTATTCGTTCAAAATTTTATCTTTTTTGTCTGATTTTTCTTTTCTTCATTTTGGAAGTTTTTTACTATTGGTTTTCTCTGTCTAATGGGTATCAGGTGATGTCAAGGGTGATACATTTTGAGATGACATTAGCGATGAAGATTTAGCTGCGCTATAGATGTCGCAAATTGTACTTCACAGACCACCCGTCATAGACGTAGAAGAGCATTACATTTCTCCTGAACAGTCGGTTCGACAGGAAATACCAGGAAAATATGTCAAATCTCTGTATTTGCTAGTTTTTGATTCGGGGGCATCAGGATCGGCGCACAAGCTCATTTTTTATATCAAGCTTCCTTTCACGATTGAAATTGATGATTTTGATCCCTTGTCGCCTTTGGCCAAAGAGTTTTGCGCATTTGTTGATAATGGGATGGATACGAGGCGAAGTTAACTTACTTTCTTTAAGCTTTCATGTTCTGATTTTATACTTGTCAAGGAAGGTAGTTCTGATTTTGTTTTTTGTGATTTGAAGTGCCAAAAATATTTACACCTGAAGTAAATAAGCTCGCGGAAGCTTTTAATTTTGGCTCGTGTCATGTGACCACGAAGAATTGGTTTCACTCACTTGCGTATTGTGATCGACCTTTGATTGACACGATATTTAATAACTTTCTGTCCTAATGCCTTTTTTTGTTGCGTATTTTTATTGTTTGAGACCCGCATAGTGTATACATAACTTTGTATAATCAAATGCAAGATTTTTGTATAATCACGGTATAAGATTGTATAACCTTGTATAAATATGTATACCTCTGTATAACAATGTATAAATTTGTATATTTGAGAAATCTACATCATATATTGACTTTTTTGTAGTACTTTGAATCATTTAGTAGTGATGGTTATTTTTGTTTTATTTCTTTTGTCTCAGCACTTGGATGTCATCTTTTACTATTTGAGGAAGAAGGGAAAATATGGGCCGAATTTTTTCATAAAGTTTACTACAACCGACTTTGCCTTTGGTAACAATATCAATTCACTATATAAAGATTTAAAAGTGAAGCAAGATCCTTCTGTGACTTTTGAAGGGCATGAAATAAAAGAGTACATTAGAGGCTTTTATTGTGATGCAAATGTAGCGTGGCACACTGTTGACCACATGTTATTCCCTATTTATGTCAAGTGTGGAAGAGCTAAATTGGTCACTGGGTTTTGGGGTTGTTTACGTTCATAGATAGGTGCATCCGCATATATGACTCTAACCGTGGAACTATTAATGATAGACTTGATTTGGATGATGCATTACCTTATGTAATTTTGATACCTTACTTCTTGAAGAGTTCTGATTTTTATGTCGAGAAGAAGGGAATTGATTGGAACAATGGTGCATATACCTGTATTGGTAAAAAAGAGTTTCACACATAAGCCAGCTTTTGACAACTCAGCTAGTCACGTAGACACGGAAAAACACGATAGCTGGAAATAACTCTTTGAAGAGGTACGGTACAAAGAGACACGGTTCAGTAAATCCATGAACTTATCAGCCACGGGAAGTCCAATTTGATCAAAACGGGAGAGAGGCATGATCAGAATGAATCTAGACAAAGCTACGGGCAGATTCACGAACCCACAATTGATTACTCGAACGTTATGTAACTGAAACCCTATTTACTGTTGTCCTTTGTAACGCCTCATTAATGTCATAATTATTCATTAATGAGTAACCATAGCAGCAATCATACGTTATAAGAATCTCCTATATAAGGGAGGGGAATACAACTTGTAAAGGCATCTGATTCTCGAAATACAATCAACTTCGGTCTTTTATTTATGTAATATTGTCTATTATTCATTTTTCCATTATCTTGATTATCAGTAACCCATATTCATCTTAAAAATAAGCTTTAATCAAATGGCCTAATTCTTTGGTTAAACAAATTGGTTCCGTTACCGGGAACCTGATAATCTTTGTTTACTTTCCAAGTGATATCCTTTGAATTATGTCAAACCCCAACGACAACAGCCAGCAAAGAAGTGGAACCCCAGTTCCATCATCTTCAGGAACCCCACGTGGTTCAAAGGAACAATCCCCAGAAAGATCCAATAACAACCATGGTAATAATGATCAAACTGTGGAACAAGATCATGTAAAGCAAATGATTCCAGAGTATGTGAGCCAAGCTTTGCAGAAATTTGCAAGAGGATTACCAGCAGCGTTGCCTACACCGCCAACGCCACCCCCCAATAACACCATCACCATGGAAAATCCTCAATATGGGTTGGCAAACTCAGGAAGAGGAGATACTCCTAATGAATCTCTCGAAACGAGACCAGGTATATCTAATAACTCAAAATTACAAAATTTACTGTTAACCATGCAGAAACAGATGAAGGAGCAGAACGATCGCATCGAACAAATTCCTGGTATACCACCTGTTATCAAAGGCATCAATGTTGACAGATAATCTCAACAACCGTGGAATCCTAGTGCGACACCTTTGCCTATACCCAAGAAGTTTAAAATGCCTGACGTTCCCAAATATGATGGAACAACTGACCCACNCGACACCTTTGCCTATACCCAAGAAGTTTAAAATGCCTGACGTTCCCAAATATGATGGAACAACTAACCCACGCGACCATGTGACTGCTTTCACAACTGGGGTAAAAGGCAACAACTTAACTAAACAAGAAATTGAATCAGTCCTTGTCAAAAAATTTGGGGAAACACTTACCAAAGGGGCTCTAACCTAGTATTTTCTTCTCCCTGCTGAGCTTGCAGATTCATTTATAAAAGCACACTCTGGTGCACAACGAGTTGAGAAAAGAATGGAAGACATATTCAAAATAAAACAAGGAGACACAGAACTACTCCGTGAGTTTGTAAATAGGTTTCAACGAGAAAGAATGCAGTTACCCAGGGTGCATGATAATTGGGCAGCCATGGCATTTGCAAGCAATTTGAACGATAAAAGCTCAGAAGCCACTAGGCGACTTAAGGAGAATCTAAGAGAATTCCCCGCCACAACATGGAACGATGTATATAACAGGTACAATACTAAACTCAGAATAGANACCTGAATCAGATTGAAGATCAGGTAAAAACAAGTACGATCCTTACTTAGTACCCTCGGGACGCGATATCCGCCCCAGATTTGAAAACACTAGGTCGGACTATAGACTACAAGGAAGGGGTGTAATATCATCCTCGTCTAGATCTAGAAAAGATCGAGATGAACGACCTAGAGGTAGTACTCAAATTGGGGATCATACCTTTAACTTAAGTACTACTGAACTTGTCTCAATATTGAAGAACATGGGAGACAAGGTCAAATGGCCCAAATAGATGCGGCCAAATCCAAGTAGAAGAAACCCAGATCACTGGTGTGAATTTCACAACGATCATGGGCATAAAACTACGGATTGCAGATTTCTACAAGGAGAAGTAGAAAATTTGTTAAAACAAGGCTATTTAACAGAATTGTTTAGTGATAAAGGTAAACAAGCATACACGAGGAACATGCAGAAGCCCCCAAAGCCTCCATCTCCAAAACAAACCGTTAACGTAATACACGACGGTGAAGAAGTAAACGGAGTGATTTGCAAAACAACCACAACGTTCACAATTACACAGGGGAAATGTGCTCGTGGAGAGGACGATATAACCTTCGATGATGCAGATAGCACCGGATTAATGCTTTCGCATAATGATTCTCTAGTAATATCTCTACTTATTCATGACACTAACGTGAAAAGAGTGTTGATTTTATCCTGGAAGTTCAATCAATATCATTTTGCTAAGAGTCGGGGAAGAAATGCTAATGGGAAATCAAGTAATCCAAAAAGCACGAGCCATATCCGGGTTTGATAACTCTACGGTTATAACAAAAAGAGAATTTGAGCTTAACACCTATGCTGAGGGGGTGATCAAAAGAGCTAGGTTCCAAGTAATCGATACTCACATGGCTTATAACGTGATCATTGGAAGACCGTGGATCCACGACATGAAAGCGATACCCTCCACGTTGCATCAGGTAATTAAATTTCCCTCTGAATGGGGGATTCAACGAATCAAAAGATATACCACACAGATGCGGATTCTAGACCAGACTTCATTCATGAACTGGAGGAAGATGAGCACATCAAAACAACTATGGAGGAGCTCGAAGCTGTTCCGTTATCTGAACAAAAACTTGAGCAAAAAGTGTATATAGGCACGAGGCTAAGCCCCACTCGAAGAGGTAAGTTAATTGATTATTTAAAGGCTAACACATACTGTCTTTCATGGTCCCACTCAGATATGGTAGGCATCCCACTAGAAGTGATGACTCATAAACTAAATGAAGATCTATCTTTCGTACCTGTTAAGCAGAAGAAAAGAAAGCAAGGACCATTCAAGAACCAAGTGATTGACGAAGAGGTATAGAAACTCTTGAATATTGGTTCGATACGAGAGGTAACGTACCCTAACTGGTTGGCAAACACCGTGGTCGTACCTTAAAAGAATGGAAAGTTGAGAGTATGCGTAGATTATACTGATTTAAACAAAGCATGTCCCAAGGATTCATTCCCTTTGCCTCATATAGATCAAATGATTGATGCTACCGCATGCCATGAACTATTAAGCTTTTTAGATGCATATTCTGGTTACAATCAGATTAAAATGGATCCTTTAGACGAGGAAAAAACCTCATTTATCACGAATAGGGGAACTTATTGTTATAAAGTCATGCCTTTTGGCCTAAAAAATGCTGGAGCCACCTATCAAAGCTAGTGACCAAGATTTTCCAAGAACATCTGGGAAAAATGATGGAGGTGTACATGTTGGTAAAATCACCACAAGTGCAAGACCATTTCCAGCACCTATCTACTGCTTTTGATATTTTACGCAGGTATAATATGAAGTTGAATCCAGAGAAATGCGCTTTTGGAGTGCAATCAGGCAAATCTTTGGGTTTC
The DNA here is from genome assembly GCA_005239505.1 of Nicotiana paniculata. NCBI lineage: Eukaryota > Viridiplantae > Streptophyta > Magnoliopsida > Solanales > Solanaceae > Nicotiana > Nicotiana paniculata. Next base: position 69,241 of record ML303918.1, read on the forward strand.
CTTGTATCAAACAGAGGAATAGAGGTAAATCTCGCTCAAATTAAATCTATAGAGGAAATACATGATGTTTTAACAAATAAAAAGGAGGTTCAAAGATTGACAGGAAGAATA
>ML303919.1:0-38351 GCA_005239505.1 Nicotiana paniculata
TTGATAATCACCAAATTGTTCTGAAGCTGCTATATTGTCAAGAGATTGGCTGAATGTTGCAGATCATTGTATTTTTTCGACGACAAAATGACAATTCTTGTAGATTGAATCAGTACTGATCAAATGTATACAAGTACTGAGTTCTTCATATGAAGTTACAAGCATAGCATTGCTTGTATTTAGTTTGATATCAAACCATATCTTTACAGAATATCCGCTTGAATCAATATTTGTAACTTCACTAATTTTTTCCAGGAAAGAATTGAATGATATTTGTTTATTAATTAGAACAAGCTTTGTATCATGATCCAAGTATTTGAAGTCAGTGGTCCACCTCCCATTGAAATTAAGTACAACGCAAACTGAACTCATCCTAGAGAAGCATGTTTAGTGTCAAGTATTAGCATAAGAATTTAATTATGAAAAAAAAGCTGAAGTTTGAAGAAAACACTTCAGCACATTCAGTGCTGAAGTATAGTGCTGAAGTATTAGAAAATGAACTAAAAAACTTCAGCACTTTTGTGCTGAGGTTTTTCATGACAAATCTATTGTATCAAGGAGAAAAACTTCAGCATATTCAGTGCTGAAGTATTAGAAAATGAACTAAAAAACTTCAGCATCTTGTGCTGAGGTTTTTCATGACAAATCTATTGTATCAAGGAGGAAAAACTTCAGCACATTTTATGATGAAGTATTAGAAAATGAACTAAAAAACTTCAGCATCTTGTGCTGATGTTTTTCATGATAAATATACATTCAGTGCTGAAGTATTAGAAAATGAACTAAAAAACTTCAGCATCTTGTGCTGATGTTTTTCATGACAAATNAACTTAAGCATATTATTAGTGCTGAAGTTAGCCAAAAAAACAAATTTTTTAGCAAAAAATTCACCAAAACTTCACCAAAAAATCTCAGGTATCATGAACATAAGTCAGATTCGAAAACATACAATTTGAATTTTTCTTTGGGAGAGGAGATCTGAGAAGAGACGGAGGATCGGTGAAGTGTTTTGTGCGTGATTCAAATGTGAGAAGAGACGTACGTGATTCAAATATGAGAAGAGACGGAGCTGCGTGATTTTTATATGTTATGTCAGGGGTAGAATGGTCATATTAGTGCGGATTTTTTGTCAGCTGGCTACCAAATCAATAATTTTTAAAAATATGGTATAGGTTAAAAGGTGGCTGCTATGTAGGGCATGGCTGCAAATCTCCCAAAAATTGGTTAATTGATAAAATATTACTAATATTAGCCAATTAGTTATTTGTAGCAAAACAATATCAAAATTTTGCTTTGTTTTGAGTGGGTGTTATTAGAATAGATTGGGCACAACTTAAGGAGCTTGAATCTCAATTTGGGATGATTTGGTGAAGTTTTGAGGTGGTTTGAATCGAAAATTCGAAGTAAAAACTGAACATGAAATAAATGATATGTGTATCACATATGTATCATATTCGTATCAATTGTGTATCACATGTATACCTGTGTGTGAGATACATGTTTGATACATGTGTCGCATAAGACTTTTTTGAACTCGATTTAATTACGAATTTTGATACAAAACCAGTCCAAATCACCTCCAATCTTCCTCAAATTTTGTATATTGACTTATCTATATATTTTCAGTGAATTTCAACTATACCCAGTGAAAAATTTCCTTTTTTGCTTAGATTTTTGGAATATCGTATATATTTTTGTATTTCATCACCTTATTTGCTACCTCATCCATGAAATTTCCTTTCCGTCTTGTATCTAGTGTTGCTAATCACACTTAAAAATATGGAAGGTAATTTTTGCATGTGATTCTTTGAGAGAAAGAACCCTATTATTTGGTTTTTCAATTTTTATTGGCTAGTTTTGGTAAATCTATAACTAATGGCTAGAGGTTGGTAAGTTGAGATTTATTTGGGACATTTGCGTAAGTTTCCCTATCACTAATTAGGAACTGGGGTATTTGCATCTATACCCAATTTTTGAGTCACTTTTTAACTTATACCTGCTTTGCACGAAAAATTGCAAGCGTATGTAACTTCAAACATATGGGCCTGAAGTAGCAAAAATTTATGTTTGAAGTTTAAACTTCAGAATTTTTTGCCTGAAATATAACTTTATCAAAGCAAAACTTCAGATATTTTTGCCAGAAATTTAGCCTGACTTGCAAAGGCAATCAGGCAAACTTCGATCTGTGTCTCATGGCTCAGTTGAAAATTCAAGCAAATGAATGTCGTACTCGATAGCAGATTTTTGAATAATTGTTTCTCAACCTTATTTGTACAGATTGCACCTTCACCAAAGTTATCTAGCTGCATCGCACTAAAAGATTCTTGGAATCCACACACCCTTCTGTACAAGACAAAGTCACATTCAATGAATAATACTTATACAAAGTCTCATGTGTTTGAGAAAAAAAAAGAAAAAATAGAGGAAGAAAGAAGCGCATAAATCGGGAGGAAGGAGAGAAGGCATCAAAAGCAGAGGAAGAAGTTGTCAAAATTAGGGTATAGGTTAAATAATTTTAGAAATATGGGTATAGGTTAAATGGGGGTGATCAAATAGAGCGCCTCGTGCAATTTTTACTAAGATATTTATTCAACTTTGAATAATTAACCTAAATAGCAGAGGAAAATTAAAAAAAGTCAGATTTACAAGTGGTCATTCAAAAATAGTCAGAGTTTCAAAAGTAATCGAAATGTAGCCACTTTTCATGTAAAGATAAATCTAAACGAAATCAATGTTCAAAATCCGGAAAATATTCCATCATAATATACTGGAATTCTAGTATAATATACTGGAACTCCAGTATAATTATACTGGAGTTCCAACATAAGTATACTGGAACTCCAGCATAATATACTGGAGTTTCAGTATAATATACTGATCCAGCATAATATGTTGGTAATTCATACACAGATGCTCCAATTTCCAGTATATTATGCTGGACCTTTTTGCTTGTTGGAGTTCCAGCATAATATGCTTGAAGTTCATGCACAACTGCACTGATCTCCAGTATATTATGCTGGAATTTTTCGTGTTGCAGCAAAATAGTGATTATTGTTTAATGACTTTGCAAACACTGGCTATTTTTGAATTACCGGTCCGAAAACTGGCTAGCCCGTACTATTTTGCCCACTCAATTACTTAAACGAAAAAGGAAATTTTTCGTCTCTATACTATATTTAAAACTTATTTATCAAAATTGTCCTAAGTTTATATATTACCTTCCCTAAATAAGGATTGTTTACAACTTATATATAATCTAATATTAGTGTCTTCAATTAGGCGATTCAGTTACACCATTTTTTTTTCTCTTCTCCTCTTTCCCTATTCTGCCTCCACTCTCCTTATACGATCCATTAGTAGTGCTTTAAATTAAAAAATTAAGTTAGTAGTGCCTTAACTGTAGTGTATATTTTATGTAAAATGAAAAGGAGAAGAGTATTATTTAAGAATCACTTCCGCTATATATGAACGATAATGAAAGGAACGAATCACAAATAGGATTTGCTTTTCTGAAACAGAGGAATCGAAAAAATTTGTTGTAAATGCTCAAAAATATTCATGTATCCTAAACTATTCCCACGAATTAATGCAAGTGTGCGATCATAACTCATGGTCGTAATGGCTTTTCCCCACGGTAGTCATTACGATTATCATCTTTGTATTTATATTTGTATTTGTATTTGTATTTGTATTTGTTTGGAGAGTATATATGCCTTCGAAACTATACAAGAAATTTTAATGAGCTACCAATGACTTTATTATTGGAACCTAAACCAGACAAGTTGAATACCGAAATATTCAAATTTGATAAGTTTGATACATGTATAACAATATATAAATTAAAAATAAATTTTATACGACTAGTTATATAGTATACAACTTATTTATAACTTATTTACTATTTTCATAAATCATTTTTACCTAGTTAAATGCAACTACAATACCATACATCTTAAATATAATTTTTCATATAAATGTTATGTTATATGTCTTTTGTATGTATTTTGTATATGATTTGTATATATTTTGTATGTGGTGTGTTCTTTTTCCTATCTGAAATTCCAATCAAATCTTCCTCTCTTAATACAATTTCGATACATCGACAACTTTATGTAAAAAGAATAGTAATTATAACCTAAATACAAATTTCATACAACGATTTATACATTATACAACTATTTTTTAACTTTCATACAACATTCAAATAATGAAATATATATAACTTCTTCTTCTTCTTCTTCTTCTTCTTCTTCTTCTTCTTCTTCTTCTTCTTCTTCTAAACACCCTCAGTATTGAGATATACACTCCAAAGAATATTCTCATTTTTTTGCAACAACACCCGATCCAAACAAATAATATTTTTTGAAAATCCGAATTCAAATTCAAAGCTTTAAAGCTTTTTAATGATTTTCAATGGTTGAGAGTCAAACACCTTCAAGATTAATTAATTGACAATTTCAATTCGAACATCAATTATGCAACATGAAAGTAAATTGCTAAGTCAAAATACTACAGTAGAACGATTGAAATTCATTGATGAAATTCCATTAAAACTCTATATAACATGAAAGGATAAAAAGCAAAGAATATCGAAAGAGGAAAAATTGGGACAGAGAAGGAGAAAGAGAGAGAAACAGAGAGAGAGCGCATGCATAAAGGGATGGGAAAATAACTGACATTACCTATTTAATTTTTAACATAAAGGGATACTCATTAATACTAATTTGGATATAATTGGTAAATTATATATGTAACGACCCGACCGGTCGTTTTGAGCTCTAGCGCGTCGTTCAACGGTTTGAAGTCATGAGCACCTCCATTTCAGGTATTATGACTTGAAAGTGTGGTCAGAATTGAATTTCGGAAATTTTAGAGTTGATTTGGAAAGAAAATTTTCATTCAAAAGCCTTAAGTTGGAAGAATCGACTAAGACTGTAATTTGGAATAAACGACCTCTGAATCAGGATTTGAAGGTTCCAATAGGTTCATATGATGATTTCGGACTTGGGCGTATGTCCGGATCGGGTTTTGGATAACCCGGGAGCGTTTCGGCGTATATTGTGGAAGTCAGCATTTTTGAAGGAATTTCTTAAGTTTGGGCTTGAAGTGCATTTCGGAGTTATGGATGTCCGTTTGGGATTTCGAGTCTGAGAATAGCTTCGTATGGTGATTCTGGAGTTGGGAGTGCGAACGAAAGTGAATTCGGATGTCCGTAGGTTATTTTGAATTCATTTGGTTAAAGATAGAAATTTGAAGGTTTTTGAGAAATCCGATCGGGAATGGAAATTTTGATATCGGGATCGGAATGCGATTACGGAAGTTGGAGTAGGTCCGTAATGTCGAATATGACTTGTGTGCAAAATTTGGGGTCAATTGGACGTGATTTGATAGGTTTCGGCATCGGAGGTGGAAGTTTGAAATTTCAAAGTTCATAAAGTTAAATTTTAGTGAGATTCGTGATTTCGGCGTTGTTTGATGTGATTTGAAGCCTCAAGCAAGTCCGTGTGAGGTTACGGTACTGAGTCGTGTGATTGGACGGGGTCCCGAGGTCCTCGGGTGTGTTTCGGGGTAGTTCCGGGTTATTTCCAAGTGAATGGTTGCTGCTGATTTTCTGGTGTTTTGGGGGTTCAGTGCGATCGCGGAGAAGGATTTGGAGGGAGCTGGAAAAAGTCCTGTGCGATCGCATGCATGCTTGTGCGATCGCGGAGAAGAAAATCTGGGCAGCACACTTGGCCTATGTGATCGCGGCTAATTGTGTGCGATCGCACAGAAGGTTTTCCTGGGCAGTGTTCAATTTAAAACGGATTTTAGCCATTTATCTCATATAGCTCTCATGGTTGGGGCAATTTTGGAGGATTTCAAAGGGTGATTTTCATCAAGCATCAAGAGTTTTGGGGCGTTGTGCGTCCGTTGGAGTCGTCGGAAGGGCTTGGAAGTCGGTTATGAAATTTCGGAGCGAGGTAAGTCTCCTTTCTAATTTTGTGATGGGGAATTGTCCCCCTAGGTAAATTAATTAAGTGTGTGCTATTATCTTCGGGGGCTACGTACGCATGAGGTGACGGGAGTCCCTGCGTATCTACTATTATGCCATGTACGGGTAGCCTAGGACCCACTAGCATGCCTTATGTGTTGTACCCGTGATCCTGCCTGTATTATTTGACTAACATAATCGAAATCGTAATTTAATATCTAAAGAAGACTAGAGTTCATTTTCTTAATCAGCTGGAAAGAGAATTGTTTTCCTCCGTAGATACTTGCATACCTGATAAGGTGATATTATGGAATATTTTTAAACTTGGCAAATAAATTTTGAGAAAAGATTTAAATACTATTTTGTGGTTTTAAAAGAGAAATCTGTCATTTACTTGAGTATCTGTTTCCCCGACGTATTCGGGGTGGACTGTTGATTGTGCCTAACTGCATGTGACCGCTTCGCAATTTACATTCCGCGAGCAGAGTGTTATTTCCCCCCACTCTCATGGGAGCGGGCCGTACGCCACGGCGGATTGAAAAATGTACTTATGGTTCGGGCCGTTCGGCGCTCGGCAGTACATAGATATGATTACTTTATTGAAAGATGCACTTATGGTTCGGGCCGTTCGACCCTCGACAGTGCATAGACATGAGTATTTTATTGAGAGGTGCACTTTTGGTACGGATTGTTCGATCCTCGGCAGTGCACAGAGATGATTGTTATGACGGCTCAGGCCGATTGTCCTTATCCCGTATGCGCATGCTAAATTGTTAAATGTTTTTCATGGATTTTTAAGGTGATAAGATATTTGGGGGAAAAAAAAGAGGAAATTGTCTAATTAAAATATTTGAGGGAAAATGAGAAAGTGGTAATTGTTTGTTTATTTCCAGTATTTACTTAGATTTCAGTGAGTTATATATATTGCTGCCTTACTACCTCTACATGCCTATCGTGTTCATCATATACTGTTAATTAATTTTCTGGCCCTTAGTGAGTGTCTAATTCGACCTCTCGTCACTACCTCTCTGAGGTTAGGCGGACGACTTACTGAGTACACGTTGTTTTTGTACTCATGCTACACTTGTTGTGCATTTTATTGCACATGTACTTTCATAGCAATGTGGAGGATTCAGAGACTTAGGCGAGCTGCATCATCCGGAGGCGATCCGCAGCTGACAGAGTCTCTCTCGTACTGTATTTATTACATTATTTTAAATTTCCTTGTCCAATTTGTATTTCGGACAGACTTTGTGATGATTGTATAAATTCTTAGAAATTTCTCATTTACTTGTGACTCAGGGTTCTTATATTTGCTAAAGTGTAGTATTCAAACCGTTGTTTTAATTAACATATTTTATTTGGTTAATATGTAATAAAGTAAGAGGAAATATTTTTCATAAATGTTAAAACCGAAAATTTATTTTAATTAATGATTGGCTTGCCTGAGAATGATGTCCGTCGCTATCACGACCTTAGGGATTCTGGGTCGTGACAACATGGTATCAGAGCTCTAAGTTTCCTTAGGTCTCACGAGTCATGAGCAAGTCTAGTAGAGTCTTGCGGATCGGTACTAAGACGTCTGTACTTATTTTCGAGAGGCTACAGGGTTGTAAGGAGTACTTCCCTTAATGATTCCTTATCGTGCAATTTGATTCCTTTGAGGCTTGTGCCGATGTTTATTCCTACTCAAACTTATGCGTCGCGAAGCACTTGCTATGAATCAGGAATTTGAGGAATTGAAATGGTGCTACAGATGTAATCCGAGATGTTTCCATGTGTAATTGGTCGGGGCTGTTGTTATGGCCCTGCAAAAGAATGATATGTTGTTTCAGCTCAATAGCTGTGTTTCTGAGAGCGTTAAGGCTATGCTCAGGTAGTGATGATGCTTGCGATTGGTTATCGTGTGATGTCGATATGATGATGGAATGCTTGCCCGTATGTTGGGGATGACGAATGGTTTGAAGGGAGGTATTCTTAGAGTGTGATTTCGAGATTTCGGTATTTTAGTTCCGGCAGAGGAAAGGCATTTGGATTATAAATGGTCCGGTTGGGGTTGATAAAGTAGTAAGACTTGGTGTCTTCAAGTGAGGTGGGATATGCACCTGTGACGTGAAGTCGTCGTCATTAATAGAATGGAATGTGTTAAGTTTGTCGATGTTATGGTTTCTTCGGTTGCGTAGGGTCAGAGTATTGAGAAGAAGTATTGAAGAATGCGGTTGGCATAGACCGTGAGGTGCGGTGGTTCAGTACCGGATAAGTGTTGATAATGAAGGAAGCTAGAGAAAGATGATCTTAGGAGAGCTTGAAGTCGTGGTGATTTGCTGGTTTGAGAGATACAGAGAATGGTCCTGAAGTGAGGCTAGGCTGTGGTTCCATTTCTAGGAGGCAAGGTGTAAGAAGCGGAAGTCGAGAAGTCGCAAAGTGCGGGAGCGACAGCATAACTTGGAATTTGAAGATATTGTCGCGCATTTAATGGATGTCCATGAGGAGCAGACGGTCTAGTAAAGTTGGTAAATGAAACAGGGCGTGTGATGGAGTGTTGAAGTCGTAGAGAGCGTGCATTTCAGCATCGTTGGAAGGTGTCAGTTGGTGATTTCCACAGGTGGGTTATCTCCTGTGAATAGGTTAGCAGTGGCATGGTTGGCAGGTCTCTGTGAAGGGTTCTAGTGGCCATTCGGTAGGAGGCAGAATGTGTGAATGATGCTAGAGAATTTGAATCTTTAGGGAGTGCTAACAAGAGAATTTGGAAGAATTGGACGGATTGATTGAGCAAGATCGTGTTATCAAAGGAGAAAGGATCTCGGCAGGGTCTAGAGTGGTGCAAGGAATAGCTTCGGGCTAAGTGGGGGAGTCCCACCATCTACAGTTGGGTTGCAGGATTGTGTTATCACAAGGTTGCGGATTGTCGGCGTGTTGGCAAATTATTACAGCTAAGGGAAAGGAGTAAAATGGTGATTGTGCGTGGAATTTGATGAATATGTGAAAGAGTTGGACCTGTCGGACCAGGGTTAGGCTTTGGAAGATTCAGAATGTATGCTTAAGGCATAGGCGAGTTGTCAAGATAGTGACTCAGTCACGTGCTTCATTGAAAAGGGTGTTTATGTGCTAGGAGAGCCTTGGAGTTGATTGTATTCAGGGCCAGTCAGAGTGGGTGACTCTTGATAGCGGTCCTAGTGAATCCAAAAGTTAAGAATGCGGTATTTAAGGGTTAAAGGCAGCAGTATGATTAAGAATCGAGCTTTTGCAGTATGATTTCTGAGAAGAAGGAAAATGGTTGGAGTGTTCTATGTTATTTTCAGCATGCAGGATAGTATTGGAGTGGAGAAATAAACTCCGGGTTGTAGAAATATTATCAAGAGGGTGTGAGACGGATTGCGGGATTTAGGCAGCATGGTCTCGTGAATCAAGGTCACTCGGGATGAGTGAGGGTTGAGTTTGCTATGAGTTGAAGGAAGTTGCTATTATTACTGAAGCAATTGAAGGTGATTAAAAGAATATAGATTGATTAGCCATAGTTTGAAATGGCACATTTACGGCAGTGATCAGTTCCTTTGATGTGATTAAGTTATGCATGTGGTTTGTGCCGGTGCGTGCGGGCTTGTCGGCCGTCGTAACAGATTTCATGTGGGAGCATTTGAATGCTATGGCCTATCAAGTGTAGGCGGACCCCGGAAGGGTTATGGTGGTATAGACTACTACTTAAGGATTTGCATGTTTGGTGGTTGTGAGAATTCATTCGTGTGTTAAGATGGTACTCTTGAATCGATTTAAGTAAGAGGTTTCTATATGATGAAGTGTTCACCCTGTTGGTGGTTCAGAATTTATGACGAAATTCTTGCGCTACCTCATATTGGCATGCTAGGTGCGGTAGGCAGTATGTAACTGGGAGTAAGAATCGAGATTGCGGTTCGGTGTTAATAAGGATGTCATGAGCTCGGAAGAGCAAGAAAAAGTGATTCGAAAGTTCAGAGTAAGCTGGTGTTATCTTCAGTGTCACCTGAGATCGATATTCGGTGAAAGAGGCTTTGTACCCTGGTCATGGGTTCTTGATGTGTTTTGCGGCCTTAGTGTGGTCGGTGTTATGGATGGGCAGACTGGTTGCCTTGTGTGGAAGGTCGTGGAAGCATGACCGCGAAAAGATTGTATAAAGTGTGACATGTAGTCACTTGATGGATTGAAGATTTAGACTGAGTTTAAAGAAGTACGATATTGCTTAATCGATAATTTATGCCTAGAAGGCGTTCAGTTTAGTTGGTTGTGGATTGTGGGGTGTTTTTCCCGGCTATGATGGTTGTTCTCGCATATTATGAGAGAAAGTGGGTTAAGGTGGACCCAGGTAAAGCTATTAGCTTAGTTTGGTGCGAGAAAGGTAGACTCGGTGTTTGTGGATGGATTTAAATATGATTATGGGCTCCGATATGAGCCAGACATGTTCATTTCAGTATAGCGCTCCTCAAGGAGGGGTGTTGGGATATTAGGTGTTGTCATGTCTTCGTCAATTTAGGTAATATTGATTGTGCCGTGTGGGTTGTGAAATGACTTGATAATTTTCTATGTGTTGAGGTCCCGCGTAGTGGGGATGTTATGTGAGCAGGATAGCTCTTGAGATCCAGAGTGTATATAAATATATATCGCACCTCAGTTGTGCTTGAGTTTTGTAGTATGCAGCTCTATCAGTCTCCCCAGGATGGTATTATGCACTTAGCGTGCTTGTGACCGATATTCGGTAATGTGTAATAGTGAGCAATTCAACTCCATATATATTTCCTTATGTGAGTTTTATGATGGGAATAGGTAGCATGCTGCCACGGGTATGTTCTTTGGATCGGGTTGCACGCGCAATAGTGTGATGATGAGAAGGGTTAATATATATTTATTTTTCTTATGTTTTCCTTCCTATTTTCTGAGAAAAGTTCATATTAGTTGTGTGAATTGATAGTCCCTTCCTGAGTCATTTTTTATCTGTCATGTTCGAGTTATGGCCTATCGGCGCGATGTGGTATCATGTGAGGCTGTTGGTCATGTTTGGGGTGACTTGTTGTCTGAGCAGTTCATACTGGGTAAGAGGAGATTTTCGGATCAGGGATTAGTGCGATAAGGTTATGTGAAGTGTATATTAAAGAACAAATACCATTATTCAGGTTCATAATGAGGTGATGATTCTAGTCAAGATGAGATATTCAATGATTTGATAACTCTGCAGTTGGGTATGAATTTTCCCACATTTCCTCCGTTGTGGTGGTATCGCCAGCATTATAGCAGAATGTATGTATGTATCTTATAAGGTGCATTGAGAGCATCAAATTCGTAGAATTCTGGCTATGAAGGTGGGAGCGTCATTGTGGTCAAATGATGGATTATGTGGTGTATGGTGCCGATTCAGCAAAGGTACACAGTTGTGTTCTGGTGCCTTGTGTGGTAGTTGATACGGTGTTCATATATTAGAAACAGGCCTGGTAGAGAATTTTCGGTGTTGGAACTAAGTTCGGAGCTTATTGTATGGATAAATGATGAAATCTTCAGATTTGATCAAGCTAATGTTCTCAACTAGGTTGTGGTAGCACGGGCAGGTGCTCGAGGTGTTAAATAGTGATTTCAGATAACTCTAGAGCAGTTCTTAGCACGTTCGAGGACGAACGTCTGTTTAAGTGGAGGAGAATGTAACGACCCGACCAGTCGTTTTGAGCTCTAGCGCGTCGTTCAGCGGTTTGAAGTCATGAGCAGCTCCATTTCAGGTATTATGACTTGAAGGTGTGGTCGGAATTGAATTTCGAAAAGTTTAGAGTTGATTTGGAAAGAAAATTTTCATTTCAGAAGCCTTAAGTTGGAAGAATCGACTAAGACTGGAATTTGGAATAAACAACCTCCGAATCAGGATTTGAAGGTTCCAGCGGGTCCGTATGATGATTTCGAACTTGGGCGTATGTTCGGATCGAGTTTCGGATAACCTAGGAGCGTTTCGACGTATATTGTGGAAGTCAGCATTTTTGAAGGAATTTCTTAAGTTTGGGCTTGAAGTGCATTTCGGAGTTATTGATGTCCGTTGGGATTCCGAGTCTGGGAATAGCTTCGTATGGTGATTCTGGAGTTGGGAGCGTGATCGGAAGTGAATTCGGATGTCCGTAGGTTATTTTGAAGTCATTTGGCTAAAGATAGAAATTTGAAGGTTTTTGAGAAATCCGACCGGAAGTGGAAATTTTGATATCGGGGTCGGAATGCGATTCCGAAAGTTGGAGCAGGTCCTAATGTCAAATATGACTTGTGTACAAAATTTGGGGTCAATCAGACGTGATTTGATAGGTTTCGGCATCAGAGGTGGAAGTTTGAAATTTCAAAGTTCATAAAGTTGAATTTTAGTGCGATTCGTGATTTCGGCGTTGTTTGATGTGATTTGAAGCCTCGAGAAAGTCCGTGTGAGGTTATGGGACTGAGTTGTGTGATTGGACGGGGTCCCGAGGGCCTCGGGTGTGTTTCGGGGTGGTTCCGGGTTATTTCCAAGTGAATGGTTGCTGCTGTTTTTCTGGTGTTTTGGGGGTTCGGTGCGATCGCGGCCTTAGTTGTGCGATCAAGGAGAAGGATTTGGAGGGATATGGAAAAAGTCCTGTGCGACCGCAGGCATGCTTGTGAGATCGCGGAGAAGGATTTGGAGGAGCTGGAAAAAGGCATGTGCGATCGCATGCATGTTTGTGCGGTCACAGAGAAGAAAATCTGGGCAGCATACTAGGCCTGTGCGATCGCGGCTAATTGTGTGCGATCGCACAAACGTTTTTCCTGGGCTGTGTTCAATTTAAAACATTTTTTTGCCATTTCTCTCATATATCTCTCATGGTTGGGGCGATTTTGGAGGATTTCAAAGGGTGATTTTCATCAAGCATCAAGAGTTTTGGGGAGTTGTGAGTCCGTTGGAGTCGTCGGAAGGGCTTGGAAGCTGGTTATGGAATTTCGGAGCGAGGTAAGTCTCCTTTCTAACTTTGTGAGGGGGAATTGTCCCCCTAGGTGAATTAATTAGGTGTGTGCTATTATCTTCGGGGGCTACGTACGCCTAGGTGACGGGAGTCCGTGCGTAGCTACTATTATGCCATGTCCGGGTAGCCTAGGATCCACTAGCATGCCTTATGTGTTGTACCCATGATCCTGCCTGTATTATTTGACTGCTAACATAATCGAAATCGTAATTTAATATCTAAAGAAGACTAGAGTGATATTATTTAATATCAACTGGAAAGATAATTGTTTTCCTCCGTGGATAATTGCATACCTGATAAGGTGATATTATGGAATATTTTTAAACTTTGAAAATAAATTTCGAGAAAGGATTTAAATACTATTTTGTGGTTTTAAAAGAGAAATCTGTCATTTACTTGAGTATTTGTTTCCCCGACGTATTCACGGTGGATTGTTGATTGTGCCTGACTGCATGTGACCGCTTTGAAATTTACATTCCGTGAGCGGAGTGTTATTTTTCCCCACTCTCATGGGAGCGGGCCGTACGCCACAACGGATTGAAAAATGCACTTATGGTTCGGGCCGTTCGACCCTCGGCAGTGCATATATATGATTACTTTATTGAAAGATGCACTTATGGTTCGGGCGATTCGACCCTCGGCAGTGCATAGACATAAGTATTTTATTGAGAGGTGCACTTTTGGTACGGACCTTTCGATCCTCGGTAGTGCACATAGATGATTGTTATGACGGCTCAGGCCGGTTGTCCTTATCCCGTATGCGCATGCTAAATTGTTAAATGTTTTTCATGAATTTTTAAGGTGATAAGATATTTGGGGGAAAACAAAGAGGACATTGTCTAATTAAAATATTTGGGGGAAAATGAGGAAGTGGTAACTGTTTGTTTGTTTCTAGTATTTACTTAGATTTCAGTGCGTTATATATATTGCTGCCTTACTACCTCTACATGCCTACCGTGTTCATCATATGCTGTTAATTAATTTTCTGGCCCTTAATGAGTGTCTAATTCGACCTCTCGTCACTACCTCTCTGAGGTTACGTCGGCGACTTACTGAGTACACGTTATTTTTGTACTCATGCTACACTTGCTGTGCATTTTATTGCACAGGTACTTTCATAGCAATGTGGAGGCTTCAGAGACTTAGGCGAGCTGCATCATCCGGAGGCGATCCGCAGCTGACAGAGTCTCTCTCGTACTGTATTTACATTATTTTAAATTTCCTTGTCCAATTTGTATTTCGGACAGACTTTGTGATGATTGTATAAATTCTTAGAAATTGCTCATTTACTTCCTGGGATGTGTTGGGATATATTTCCTAAAGTGTAGTATTCAAACCATTGTTTTAATTAACAGATTTTATTTGGTTAATATGTAATAAAGTGAAAGATCAAATATTTTTCATAAATGTTAAAACCGAAAATTTATTTCAATTAATTAATGATTGGCTTGCCTGACAATGATGTCCGACACCATCACGACCTTAGGGATTTTGGGTCGTGACAATATATCAACTTGTAATTAAGTTAAACCTAAACACTGATGGTAAATAAGTTTCTAATTTAGTACTTATAGGTAGAAGTCTCAACTAAAAATAGCCAGTGAATGTATAATCTATGTATAATATGTATATAACCATGTATAATCAGTGTATAATTTATGTATACATTCTAGAAAAAGTAAACAGTGAAACTGACTCGCTATTTGTGTGATTTTAGACCTTTTTAAAGAATTTATATGGCTAATAACTATATACAAGGCTATAAATTATAACCTTTCTAATATAAAGGCTACATTTGAAATGCTCGAAGATTTTTATCGTAAGAAAACTTCTTTGAGTTCCTAAGTAAAAGTTGCAAGGGGCGCCCTATTTGGTCGCCTCCATTTAACTTATACCCATATTTTTAAAATTATTTAACCTATACCCTAATTTTTACAACTTCAATCGCCTCCTTCTTCCTGCTACATGTGCACTCCTTTTTTCCTCCTTTCTTGATAGTAGTCTTCCTCCTTTCTTGATAGTAGTCTTCCAAGTTGGTGGGAGGCATACTTTAGCACAGATTAAAGGACGTTTGATATGTGAAAATATAGCAATCGTTTTGGGAATTTTCAATCTTCTTACATCCATCTATATTACTATTCTATATGTATAAAATTTGTATAAGAATCAGTATTCATGTGTATGACAAGAGAAATACGCCTTTCTGAAATAGGGTTTAGATGGAGATGGAAATAGAAATAGAAATGGTGGCAATGATGCCATGTATGTGGGTTGTGTTGGAGGAAGAAAGGCCACGACAGTTCAGGTAGTTTTGCCAATGATGCAATCGTGATTTTGTGATTTGGTAGTAGAATAAACAGGTTTGTCAGTCCCAGTTGCTTTCCAGAATCCAGATCTTGTTACTCTATTTGATCTTTCACTGCTCTTGTATTTAATCTCTAAGAATGCTGAAGTTCAGCAAATATAAATAAAAACTTCAGCTCTTATAATGCTGAAGTTCAGCAAATACAAAACAAACTTCAGCCCTGAAGTTCATCACAAACATAACAAAGCTTCAGCTAAAAACATGCTGAAGTTCAGCAAATATAGAACAAAACTTTAGCTAAAACATGTTGAAGTTCAACAATTACAAATAAAAATTTCAGCAAATAGAGAACAAAACTCAGCTACTAGAATGCTTAAGTTCAGCAATTACAAACAAAAACTTCAGCCAACACTTGCTTCAGCAATTTGCTACTTCAGCCCCGTCTACTAGAATGCTGAAGTTTGCGTGATTGCCTTTGCTACTTCAGGCCCGTATGCCTGAAGTTACGCGAAAAGTGGGTACCCTTGCAATTTTTTTGCAAAGCAGATATAAGTTAAAACGTGACCCAAAAAGCGGGTATAGATGCAAATGCCCCCAATATCTTAGGTCTCAAAGCCAATCCAAAAGATTCTGCAATGGCCAATCAAGAGAAAAGAAAAGGCCCAATAGATCATAGGGCCGGCCTCTTCCTCTGTTCCTCCAGATTCCATTTGTAGCTTCATATAACACACTGATCCATGGGTATTTAACAACTAACCATCTAAGTGAAGCTGAAAGTCTGTATAAGCAAATGCGTGATAAAGGATATGGAGAGACCAGTGTGACATATAACACCATGATTTATGGGTTGTGTCTTTATGGAGGAGTAGAAGAAGCTCAGAACTTGTTCATCGAAATGACTGAGAAAGGTGTTCTCCATGATGTGATCACATATAATTCTCTAATTCAGGGTTTCTGCAAGAATGGGAAGATAGCTGAAGGGCTTCAATTTTTATATGAACTTCTAAAACAGGGGTTGCAACCATCACCCGCTTCTTATACAATGTTAATTGAGAAACTGTGTGAAGTCGGCCATGTGGAGGAAGCAAAATCATTGTGGAACGATATGAAGTATAGAGGTGTTAAACCTGCAGCGTCGACTCAGGATTCTATTATACTCGGATTGGTCAAGCAAGGATATGTAACAGAGGGGGTAGATTGGTTGAGCAGTATGCTGAAGAGTAGGCTCAGACCAAGGAGAAAAACTTTTGAGAAACTGATTTATCATTTGTCTCAAGCAGATAAGTTGGACAGCTCTTTATTCATCTTAGATTATATGCTTAGGTCTGTCTGCCCTACCCTCCTCCGACTTAAATACTACCAATCTTCCCTCATTGGGAGGGTTCAAATTCAAGAGGTGCGCCTACCATACATCCCGCGCTGTACTTCTCTTGCCACTTACAGTAAATTTGATGATCGATGCTCCTAGTGTGCTAGAAGTTAGCTTTTGTTCTATGTGTACATGATTCCAAAAGGCATAATAGATTATATCTTACTGATACTTTTCTATATATTTCTTCTATTATATTGAAGAACCATGGGTATCGACCTGGCTGCTTCATGGCAATAAAATCATAGTCGCAGACATTTTAGTCTTTTCTCTAAATTGCTTTGCCGTGTCTTTCAACCAGCAAAGCCAAAACACTAGGCTTTTTTAATGGGTACTATTCAAGTAGCCCCAAGCAGAAGAAACATTTTAAAAGGCCCAACAACTGTAATAGATGGAAGGTGCTAAGGAATAATAATGATCCTTGTCTTCTAAAGGGTCATATGACAGAGATTAAAATTATTTTGACCCTGTCTGAGGAGATCCAAGCTTCCACTCACATGACCAAAAAAGCAATGGGTGAAACATCTCACACCTAATTCGATGCAGATGATGAAGCTGAGCCACCAATTTCGCAATTATTTTTACTCTCGGAATCAACTAAGGTAAGTGACTCAGAATCAGAGTGTCTCCACTCAGTATTTCAATGACTTTCTTCCTCTCCCCTGGCATGATCGAGTAGATCTTAGCATGCAAGTGATATACAAACCCACAGAGGTTGAACCATCTAGGTGGACCAAAATTGCACAGGTAAAAGCTTTACCTTTTGGGTAAATGCGGCAGGGTTCGAAAATGATATCTTGGGTATCATTTTAAGATGCAGGAGAGAAGAAAGGCTCAACTACTGCTTCAACAACAACAAGCTAAGACAGTAGCAAGCCTAAAAAGGGGAAGAATAAAGGGGAAGCAGAACTTAAGAAACTTAAGAAACTGGTTTGGGTATTCAAGAAGAAGGAGTGGCAAACGGGCGGGTCGGCTCGGATATGGCTCGGGCGAAAATCGGATAAATTATAAGACCTGACCCATATTTAATACGGATGCATATGATTACTTTTGGGAGAATTCTTTGTCTCCCTAACTTGAGGAACCCCCAATTTGAGAATTTACAAATGTAAAAGTTAGACCCATTGGTTATCCGTTGGTTACCCATTGGTTATCCATATTCTAATGGAGAATATGGTTATTATCCATATTTGATCCGTTTTTAAATAGTTCATTATCCTACCCATTTTTAGTGGATAATATCGGTGGTTAACTATTTTCTTTGAACCATTTTACCACCTCTATCAAGAAGATAGAGTGATAGAAAGATTAGGAGCAGGTCTCACCTGTCTCATTCCACATGAAGGTCAAATCCTAAGCCGGAATGTGTAAGGCCTAAATGACAAGAATAAAAGTAGTAGTTTAGAGTCTGTGATTCGTAAATGGAGAGTATACATCCTTTATTTAGGAAACTAAAATTGAGGATTGGAACAATTCTATGTCCAGGAAAATATGAGGGCAACATTTGGGTATTATAGATTGAACTCAAGGCTTGGGTGGGGAAACATATGGGTATGATGGACTAAACTCAAGGCTTGGGGGAATGGAGGGGGGGGGGATCATAATTATGTGGGATAGAAGGTTGTGGCATTGTGTTGATACTCTATCAGGAGACCTCTCAATAACCTGTAGATTTGAGAATTTAGCTAAAAATTTCAGATGGGTCTACACAGGGGTATATGGTCCTCATACCAACCCAGAGAGAAAGGAATTTTGGCATGAATTGGCAGCAATCAGTGGTTTGTAGTTTATGGTCAAACCAATGGGTAATCAACGGAGATTTCAATGCATGCATATATGAAAGTAAAATAATTAATAGCTCCAGGGTATGTAGGGCAATGATCGATTTCTCAAATTTTATATTGATGATGGGCTTGATTGATTGTCACGACCCAAAATCTTACTACTTGCGATGACACCTAACCCAACCCGCTAGGTAAGTCAGTTATCAACTATCCAATTCCAATAAAATTTAATAAGACAATTAAGTAAAAGAAAATATCTGAATCTTATACATTCCCCAAGGACTAGTAGTAAAAATCATGAACTTCTAAGATTAGAATTTACAAAGCTAGTATGAAATAAATGCATCATCTCTTAGAAATATATATAAACACATTTCTATAATTCTAAGGCTACCGTGAACAAGAGACAACTACAACCGGCACGCAGGTACATTTTCAAATTCAGCTCCCGTCGATCACAGCAACATCAACAGCCAACATCTGCACGCACCGACCCCATGTATTCAAAAGTAACAAACTTAACCTTGTGTTGAAAGTAGTGACGAGCTGGGACAAGGTTGAGAGTCCAACTCCAATAACCAACAACAGTCTATAACAATATAATAAAAGAGTACATGAAAATAACTCAGACGTAAGATGCTCAACTTGTTCACAGATATGAAACAATATATATGCTTTTCAAGTATAACATAAATCCCAGATCTTTCACCGAAAACCCAAAACATATAAGTATCAATATCCTCACAATGAGGCCCTCAGACTCACCGACTCATCATATCTTTGGTCTCTCGTCTCACAACACTCATGCTGAGCAGCCCAAATCAATGATATGAGATATGACAATAAACAAAAATAGAGACTGGAATATGATAGGAAATGATAAATGCGACTGAGTACATAACCGAAATTAAGAAAATAACTCAACAACAAAGAACAACCACTGTAGGTCCCAATGATACCAACATATATCCTAAACATGATCTCTATCATCAATTATAGCTCAGGTGCTCTAACACATAGAGTACAATAGGAATGTTCAGATAAGATAGCTACACAGTTTCATGTAATCGACTAAATCACAATTTACACGGTGCATTCCCACACACGCGTCACCTAGCATGCGCGTCACCTCAACTTCAATCACATAACACGTAATTCGGGGTTTCATACCTGCAAAACCAAGTTTAAAAGTGTTGCTTACCTCGAACAAGCCAAATACAATACCGAGCAAGCCAAACGATGCTCCAAAAATTCCATCTCGTTTGTACCGACCTCCGAATGACTCGAAACTAGCCAAAAGAAACTCAAATACATCAAATAATGCCAAAAGAAGCAAACCCAATAAAAAAAGGTCGAATCTTTAATTAAAAGCCCAAGATTGGTCAAAAAGTCCATCCCGGGCCTTGTTGCATTATTTTTGTTCAAGATCCTCATCTTGTTGCATTATTTCAACAACATTATAAGCAAAAATGTTATCGATAACAATATTATTCTGGTTCCATCTTTTTCCCGTTGAGACGTAACTTATTGATATCTCTTCATTCTCATTATTTTCAGGTACCTGGACCTCCCATAAGGTCTTATCTTTTGTTACGTCTTGGGGCTCTTCTTGAGCCACTACCTTCATGTTATGATCACTTTGATCATTTGCTCCTTTTCTTCTTCGAGGATTTTTATCTTTAGAACCGATTGGTCTACCATGTTTTAAGCGTGGCATAGACTCATTTGCTTTAATTGATTGTCCTAGAGGGATATCAAATCGATTTGGAGCATTAGCAGCTAGAATATGTGACTTAGTCACCCTTGGTAGGTCAGTGAATGCAGCTGGCAGTTGATTTGCAATATTTTGCAAATGAATAATCTTTTGAACTTCTTGTTCACATTGATTTGTTCGAGGATCTAAATGAGACAGTGATAATGCATTCCAATCTATTTTCATTTTTCAGCTGCTTATTTTCTCCCCCTAATGTTGGGTATATCGATTCATCAAAATGGCTATCAGAAAATCTTGCTGTAAATAAATCTCCAGGCATCGGCTCTAGATATTTTATAATAGAAGGAGATTCATATCCAACATATATCTCCAACCTTCTTTGAGGACCCATCTTTGTGCGTTGTGGTGGAGCAATTGGAATATATATAGCACAACGAAAGACTCTAAGATAGGAAATATTTGGTTCCTGACCAAAAGCCAATTGCATGGGGAGACTTTGTGATAACTTGTGGGCATTATCCGCACAAGTGCTGCTACATGCAAAATAGCATGACCCCATACTGAAATGTGAAGTTTTGTTCTCATAAGCATTGATCTAGCAATTAATTGGAGGCATTTGATCAATGATTCCGCTAGAACATTTTGTGTATGAACATGAGAAACTGGGTGCTCAATTGTTATCCCAGTTGATATACAATAATCATTAAAGGCTTGGGATGTAAACTCACCAGCATTATCAAGACGAATTGTCTTAATTGCATATTCTGAAAATTGTGCTCTTAGCTTTATTATTTGAGCCAACAATCTCGCATATGCCAAATTCCGAGTTTATAATAAGCACACATGTGACCATCTTGTAGATGCATCTACTAAAACCATATAATATCTGAATAGTCCACACGGAGGGTGAATGAGCCCACATATGTCACCCTGTATAGGTTCCAGAAATGCAGGGGATTCCATCCTAACTTTAATAGTTGATGGTCTAATAATTAATTTGTCTTGAGAACATGCATCACAAGAGAATTCCTTAAATTGAAGAATCTTCTGGTTTTTCATTGAATGTCCATGTGAATTCTCAATTATTTTACGCATCATATTAGAACCAAGATGGCCTAACCGGTCATGCCAAATAATAAAATTATCTTGATTAGTAAACTTTTCATTTACTACGGCATGTGTTTCAATCCTGCTAATACTTGTGTAGTATAAACCGGAGGAAAGAGCAGGCAACATTTCAAGCACATATTTTTTACCAGATATTATTGTAGTAGTATAAAGATATTCAATCTTTTCATCATTTGTAGTGTCAATATGGTAGCCATTTTGGCGAATATCTTTGAAACTTAATAAGTTTCTTTGAGATTTACTACAGTATAATGTTTCATCAACAGCCAAATTTGTTCCACCAAGTATTAATAAAAATTGGCTCTTCCAGAACCTTCAACTAATCTTGTACTACCGGATATTGTATTAATATTGGTTTCTTTCGTTATCAAATAAGAGAAATATTTATCCCTTAAAATAGTGTGTATTGTAGCACTATCCAGAAGGCATATATCATCTTTATTAATCTTGAATTCAACTGAAGACTGGGAAATTTTCATATTCTTCATAAAAAAAATCAAAAAGTACATCATAAGAAATATGAAAGACAAACAGAAAAAGAACATTAAGAATACATTAGGAATATAGAAACTAGAAACACATGATGCATTAGGAAAATACACTCAAGAAAAATAAACTAGTTGCAAACATAAAAAAAGGACAACTTTTATTATAACTTCATTTCCCAGTAAATGATTAGTTCTTTAGTCAATATCCTCAAAGAAGTCTCTAGCTTCTAAATGAGTAATATTTGCTAGGCCTCCAAAATCATCATCTTTATACGCAAGATGTGCGTCAGAATCATATTTGTTTTAGGGACCTGCTTCATCATCATTATTTTGAAAGGTCAAGTGTGCCTCCACATTATTTTCTTTCTTTCTGAGGGAGGCTTGATAAGGTTTGACAAAATGATCTGGCGTACGACAAATGCGTGCCCAATGACCTTTCATACCACATCGGTGACACATACTAATTTTACCTTTTGAAGGATTAATCTGAGAACTCTTATTGTTCTCCAGTTTATTTCCACCATAATGACGATAATTGTTTCGTCCCCTGCCACGTCCCCGTCTACGACCATGTCCACGACCACGGTAATTATTTTATTTTCTTTCAAACTTATCATATGTTGCTACAGCATTCACTTCCGGGAATGGAGCTGACCCGGTGGGACGGGCTTCATGATTTTTAATTAATAGAGTATTATTCTGTTCTGCCACAAGTAGTCATGTGATTAACTCAGTATATTTCTTAAAACCTTTTTCACGGTATTGCTGTTGTAGCACCACATTTGAAGCATAAAAAGTAGAAAACGTTTTTTCCAATAAGTCCTCATCTGTGATAGTGTCTCCACATAATTTTAATAGAGAACTTAATTTAAAGATAGCAAAATTATACTCACTTACGGTTTTAAAGTCTTGCAACCTTAAATGTATCCACTCATACCGAGCTTTCGGTAATACTGTAAGTTTTAGGTGGTCATATCGATCCTTCAAATTAATCCATAATTCAAGTCAAACTTTTACGGTTAAATGTTCAGTTTTTAACCCTTCATGTAGATGATGACGAAGGAAAATCATGGTCTTCGCTTTATCCTGATTTGATGCTTCATTTCCTTGTATAATAATATTTCCAAGACCTTTAGCGTCAAGGTGAATTTCAGCATCAAGGATCCATGACAAATAATTCTTCCCCGTGATATCAAGTGCCATAAATTCAAGTTTTGACAAAGTCGACATAGTAAAAACTACAATAGAAAAAAATTGTAGAAGTAAATATAAGGATAATCGTGAAATAACAACGATTATAATCAATTCAATAAACATATGAGTAAGCTGGTGAGATTCTTTATGACATTAAGTAAAGTATTTTTGGAGTAGAAGTCACTTAATAAAATATGTAGAACTCATCATAGTTGTAATTATATTATGTACATGAAATACCAGTTAGCATGGTTATATGAGAGTAAGGAACTTGGTAAAGTTTACATGCAAAATATGCACAACAACATTATTTAGAATAACTTTAAAAGAAACATACTTGATCGAGGAGGAGAATAAGCTCAACTTAGAGATTATGGATTTGGTTAGAGCTTCGTGCTTATAACGTGTTATAAAATAAAAGCAATGTAGTAAAATATAAACAAGAGGTAGAAAGAAGGAAGAAGCCTTTTGTTCTTTCACTTGGTTCAGATACAAAGGCTATTTATAAGCCTAAAAAGTAAACCTTCTCTTCACAAATAGTAAGAGGAAGGAAATACTCAACATCAAACCGTGAGAGAAATGGGTGGCATGAGCATCCATCCTTAAACTATTCACAACATATATATAACCGAAGCAAAATTGAAATTTGATTGTGGACTACATTTCTTCAGCAGTACAATGCACGAAAAGCCTAATGAAATGATGCAACCATATCTTTGAAGTGGGCGAGGAGGTCATTAACTGTCATGACTTGATAATCAGGCTGGTCTCTTAGTCGAACGCTCACCTGAAATCGTTTACATATATAGGATCAGATATTTCAGCAAGATGAAGCAGTTGAATGGTGACTACGAGATTTAAAATGCAGAAAAAAAAAAATAAACCCTATGAAAGAGAATGCATCAAAGATTACACAAAGAAACCAAGAACTGACAGAAGCATAAACCATGAACTCATACATCATACGCTTCGTTCTTACCACTAGACCATAGCCTTGGTGGCAGCAAATTATTATTTTCTTTTTCGATCAAATCAATCACCGTACAGAAACATCTTGCCAAGGAAAGTAACCAGACTTCTCAAGCCAGGAGGTGAGCTGATTGGCCACCGTAAAATATTTAAATAGTTTTTATGTTCTCTACAAACTCCTTCATATACAATTTGCAATTATTTAAAATTGTTTTAACTCAGTCACGGGATTGAATGAAGACAAACCAGTAGTTCTAGAATAAGTAAAGCATAGTATACATATTAGTCAATAATTGGAGTTGGAAGAAGAGTAACCAAAAAGCAGACAAGCGAACCGAAAAAAAACAGACAAGCGAACCACAAAATATTTTACATAAAGGAAAATGATGGTTTTAAACCAGCTTGCTTATCAGTCTGAACCTAGAGAGATCACTAGTGTTATGGAGCCAAATCAAAGAGATCTAGATACTTTTTTTTCTTCATTTTGTTCAGCTGCACACCATAAAAGATATATATGGTGCAGGTGAGGGACAATAAAATACCTGCCCACTATTGGCTTCTGCTTCTCCAACAACCAGAATATAATTATATTGTGCCACTTGAGCCTCTCGTACCTGCATATACATTAACAGCCATATACAAGGATTCATTTGATCAGGCCAACATAAATTTTGATTCGATACTGAACTTGTATCGCTTGAAAGAAAAATTTAATAAATTCTATCAAATCTTCAAGTATGTAGCTTCAAAGCTGAAAGCATTAATGTCATTCCGATCAAAATCATGCTTTGCTTCAGAGTACAGGATCAGATATACAAGGAAATTATCACATTTTAGCTATTATTCAGCGGGCGTATGTTACATCCTTCTTTTTCTATTTTTCAGTCCACTAGTAAACTTCTCTGGTAGTCTTCGTGAAGCCAGATGTAGCTTAACAAATTCAAGATAGCAGTCCTAACCAATTCCTTAATATGCCATCAGTCCAGTCACAGAAGAGGTAACCCACCTTTGATTTTAGTTGATATATCAACACAGGGACTTAAAAAATATAATGTTTATCATTATTTTTATAAGTAACATAATGTTTATTATTAGAAGGATCTCAGTCTTTTATGTCAAGTGAATCTCCAAACAGACCTAACTTATGGGACACTGCATAGCTAAGTTGCTCCGACTCGGGTGCAGGTGTCCAATACGGGTGCGGATAAAGCGCGCCGGTATCGGACAGTGAGCCTGCACTAGACCTAAATATTTACTTAAATTAATAATTTCAAATAAAAATTGCTCAGTGAGCCTGCACTAGCGCTAATCAGACATGCATTCTACCTGATAAACTACTTTAAACACTAACCTTTTTCTGGATTGTCCTGTCACTTGTATCAACATCAACATAATAACCAGCATCATGTATCCGCTCCTGGATCTGAATAAAAGACGAGCAAAAGGTTAAAGCAATTTCATAATGGATAAACTACACAGGAAACAATAATTCATGAAATGCAATTCGTTAAGTGAAGTACATAAATAAACTAACCTCAAACGCGTACGATTGGGATTTGTAGGAAACAGGGCAGACCATCGCTTGACGTGGACTAAGCCAGAAAGGCCATTTCCCCTTGAAATGCTCCAAAAGAATAGCAAACATACGCTCAACTGACCCAAGGATAGCCCTATGTATCATTACTGGTCTCTCTTTCCTATTTTCATCTTCTGCTGAGTATGATAGGTCGAAACATTGAGGGAGTTGAAAATCAAGCTGATAAAAAGAAACAATCAGATGACACTTCCAACCTGGTACAAAAGAACATGCAGAATATTCTCTAGGGCAAATGAAATGTCAAAGGTGAAGAATGGTATTGTCTCTGGAAATGAATCAAGGAGAACAAGAACAAATCTGACCTGCAATGTTGCACATTGGAATTTCCTCTTCATTACATCAGAAACACGTACATCAATTTTTGGGCCGTAAAATGCTCCTTCTCCTTTGTTAATCTAATCAAATGAGATTTTTAAAGCAAATTTCAAGATTAAGTAAAAGCAACAAACAAAAATCACTGATACAAAAGAGGGGGGGGGGGTACGCTCGATTTTCCATATTTAAACAGAAAATTACTAGAGAGCCTCCCTCCCCAACCCCAATCCCCTTTCTGTCGTGTAACCCAAAAAAGTTACTCTATTTGTCTCACTTTATATGCCACCATTTGATTGTGCAAAAAATCTAAGATATTAGTTCAAATATCAATAAAATGAATATAAGTCAACTTCGAATTCCTAAAACTTGTGAAAAGCTCTGTAAAAACTATTCTAAAGTAGAATGGAGTCAGTATCAAATGATGTGACACATAAATTGGAGTAGAGGATGCATAAAAGAAGCACCAAGAAGAAGGGAGTATAATCATGATAAACGATGTGTCACAGTCTGAATATTTCACATTTTAAAATCCAACAAAACTGATAGCAAACCTCCCAGGGCTTCCCAAACTCATCTAATGCTTCTATAAGAGCAGTTTCAGCCTTTTCCCAAGTTTCTCTGTCGCCAATGTATTTTTCAGGCTTCTGCAAATCAGAAATATGAGTTGGTATAAATGGAAAGAAGATTTACGCCTTTGTAAAATGTGGAAAATGTTCATAAAATGCATCTTATGCCGTATAGAGAAATGTCCCAATATGAGAAAAATAGAAAAACAACTGCACTTGCACACATTTTCCAGAGAAGCAGAAAACGAAGAATGTTTCATATTAAAGGCAACTATATGTAATGCATGTAGGATATATTAGCTGAAATCACTTATACCAAATAATTTGACAGATAATGGGAATAGATAAAGTCGTACTGTTGATAACTTCAGGTCAAAAGTGAAACCAAATATTGTATACACGTAGCTGATGAAATCTAAGACACCCTTGACTTCATTCTTAATCTGCAAGGTGAAGAACTTCGGTCAAACTAGTTTCCAATAATGTAGGTTCACTGCAAATAACATAAATATTAACCCACCTGTGACTCTCTGCAAAAAATGTGAGCATCATCCTGCAATGCAATAAGGTTAGAAAAGAGGTCGTCTTAGCACAACAGAGCAATTAATGCATGTTTTGTAGGAAAGATTCTACAGGACGAATTTCCCTGGAAATTGATTATCCCATTTGTGAAAACAAAGAAATATAACTGCCAATAAACAAATGTGATACATAATATGGAAAAAAGGGACCTAAGAGCTTATAGGTTGCTTTTTTATGCAGGAAGAAACAAGGTAAATGTATTGTATGAAACAAACAACTGTTGGAAAACCCTTGCATGATATTTATGAAAGAGATAAGGGAATACCTGCTGAAATCTCCTAACACGAGTTAAGCCAGTAAGTGCACCACTGGCCTCATTCCTGTGCAGAACCCCAAAGTCAGCCAGACGAAGTGGTAGCTCTGCATGGTTGAACTGTTGGTTAATCATTGAGGTGTTGCTTGCAGTTGATATGACATGAATGAGAAAGATACTAGTACTATAAAGACTACAAAATTCACGAACTGAATTATGGTGCAGAAGACTACAGGCTGGTACTAATAATGAGAACCGATGGATTTTCATGAAAGTCAAATATTTGCAGTGAGAATGTTGCAGGTATAAACAGGCATCCTTTTAGATAACAAGTTTCCATGAAATTCCACCACCCCTCAACAAGGTGCTATGCTGAGATTCTTTGTAATTTGACAATCTGTTTCAGCATGAATATCATGGACAACCACCGCTTTTGCAGTTACTAGTAGCATCAACAATTTATGGTCAAGCGCCTCTATGTTATCATGAGAATTTTAGATCAGGCATGCTTTAGTTCCAATAAACTGCACGCCAGACAGTGGGTAAAACCAAAAACATGTAAATAAAGCAAGAGAAGAAAAGTAACCATCGGAAAAGCTCACCCCTGTAGGAACGAACTCTGTGACCAAATATTAAACAATGACCTGGGCAGTTCATTGGCTTCAGCCCAAATTCTTGTTTATCAATCTGCAGACCCAAGAAGCAAGAATCTTTACACAACAAAGATAGCACCTAGCTAAATATGTTCCCCCAGAGGCAGTACTCACGGGACGAGATACTACAACTCTACCTAGAACTATTCAAATTTAGCATAAACAGAATACTTCAACAAAAAGAAAGAACGAAAGAAACAAAGAGCACAACACGAATATATAACATTTGTCAGAACTAAATATCACAAATAAGTGAAGGTGTTCTTTCTACTGTATAATCTGCCATTTTCAATCCTAACTAAATAACCTTGATGTCAATATACGAGCAATATAAGATATTTACGAACATACACGTCTCCTCAGTTATCAACTGGCAATTTTGTAAGCACATCAATAGAACTACTAAATTTTGTATGAAACATCTTAATATATCGAAAGAACACTAACCTTTTTTGACACATCAGATTTCAAAATATTATAAGCATGTAATATGACCTTAGAATTTAAACTCTAATTAGGGACCAATATAAGGGCTATTAAGACAGAACTAAGCAAGAGGAAACTCTAAAAGAGCAATTTAATATAACAATCACTGGGTAACAAAACAAAGTGCTTCCAACATTCAAGTTTATATGACACACTTTCATTTTGGAAAGTTGCAAAATGTTTCATAAATTTGTAACTTTCACAACTTTACAGATTTTTTCAGAGGTCACAACTTTCAAGAATTTGAATTCATTAGACTATTCAAACTTTAATTCCCATGTAACATTTTCTCTTTTCAACAACTACTTTAAAATTTTCTTTCATTTCACAAATACACTGTAGTCAAAAACTTAAAATCTGTACACAGTCAAACACTGTCACATAAAATGAAACGGATGGAACAAAAAATGATTGAAGTTACACTGTATGATAATCTCATCTAAAAGTGAATTCCCAAAAGTGAATTCCCAGAACAAATATATTACATGTGCCTTAAATATGAGCTTTTGTTTAGAAGCCACGGAAGGATGAAGTTTTATTGCCAAATGTTTCAAAATGAAGTACAAGAACTATTGGCTTTGACTTTTGTACCTCACCATACGCCTTAAACCCGTAATAATTCATCTTCAATAAAATGCTCAGCAAATTGGACCGATTATTTTCTTACTAAATTCTTTAAAGTGTTGTACGCATTGGAAACATTTCTCTACATGATAGCACCTACTTGATCCATCATATGGGGCCAAAACATTGGGAACTTTTCCTGTGTTACTTCATAAGACTATGAGTCCAAAATCCATAAATGGGAAATCCCAAACTTTTTTTTCCAAAAAACAAGGACGTCTATTCTTTCTACGATATGGACTTTAAAAGGATTCTTTTACTTCATTTACTAAATCAGAACATATTTTTAGAGCTCTAGCTACTCACTAGGGGTGGGTGTTGGTCAGTTCGGTTTTGCAAAAGTTCGGTTTGGTTTTCGTTTTGTGATTTTGGTAAAGGAACTGTAGTAATTACAGTTCGGTTCCCTTTTTTGTATTCAATTCGGTTTATTCAGTTTTGGGCCTATCAAATTGGGCTTTCCTCGAACAGAAAATGTGTCTCAGCAAAAAAGTTTTTCGGTTTTGCAAAGTTTGCTTCTTTCTTCCTTTTTCTTAGTTCAGCAAACTGATAAAAGAAAATCAAACGTGAAGATTGATGTAGCATTATCTCATCGGGAAAAAAATTGAATATTATTCATTAAGATCACAAAAAAAAATAAGAATCTACCAGAAACAAACAGATTAAAAGACAGTACTCCGGCTTCTTTGGTGCTAGATAATTCAAAAAATTCCATCAAAGACCATTCCAAGTTAAAATTGATCATTTAACTATAAAGAAGTGTATTATTATGGGACATGCTCCTCTTACTGACACAAAATACTCCTACTTCAAGTATTTATATTCCAGAAATTAGGTTTTCTTAAAAAAATGAAAAACTTATTCAAACGCACCATATTCAAAGCAGCTACTGTTACTAGTGCACAAAATATTACCTCAAACACAAACATATTCTCCTTGTAATTTGCAGCATGACCAGAAGTTTCCCACAACTGCATGTTGTACATATTTGGACTCCAAACCTGCATAAGCATGTATCAAGACAAGCAGTGATAAATAGAACCGCACACAACTCTACTGATTGAGGTATATTAGTTCCTTTATCCCTCTTCCTACATCGAGGAGAGAGGGAAGGACAAAAAAGAAAAAGAAGAGCAACTCATAGGCCAAGAGGAAAAAAGAAAAGAATGGAGAATTAATATCTTGTCATATATATAGATGCCAAAATCTAGTATTGCATGGATATAAGAGCATGCCAAACACATTTTTTCGTTTCTGCATTTTTATCTTTTTAGGCCATATGTATCCTCTGATAAAAAATGTTCCTTGATCTAGTAATGAGTGCTGATTTTCAGACACCAACCATTGCCTGACAAGAAAAATTGGAGGTTGAGTAATAAAAAATTTACAAACAAAATACTAAGGTCCAATACTCTGCCAAAGCTTCCACATTCCCAACCATTGGAGCTCAATGATGATATACAATAGAAAGTTGAACTCAAAGAACAACCATGATTCATCTCTCTCAAGTCATTGTGTTGTTTCTCAAAGTTATAGTGTCTTCTTTTAGTCTGACTGTTCTGCTCATTCTTTGCTTTTGTCCTAATTTGCCCTCTATTATTTTTTATTCTTGTATACTATACTTCTTATATTTTACAGTGTTGGGGCGAGCGCAAAGCAAAGCACAATCAATTCGCTTCATGCTCGCTTAAAGCATGAAGCGATCTTTTAAAGAAGACCAAAATAACCTTGCACAAAGACACAATATATATGCACATATTTAATTTAAAAATCAAAAAGTAGATAGCACAAAACCCTCCCTAAGACAAGCAAAACCAACACTAAGTATAAATGAATCAACATCCTAGACTTCTATAAGTTTGTTAAAAGCTTGTATTCCGTTATCATTATTATATTGCTCATCGTCTACTTATCTTATTCTTTTCCCCTCCCATGTGAGCTTGAAGTACTCCCCGCATTAAACCATAATAGTCCAGTTGGCAGAAGGAATTCAGTCCATTAAACAAGTAAGAGTAAACTATTCATCTCAAATGAAATCCAGAAATAAATGCAGTTTTAACAAGAAACAGAAATGTCCCGACTGAACTCCAGCCGGTCAAATAGTCCGTGCAATCCGAAATAAACTTCCATTGTTCCAATCTGCATTTCAAACGTTCTTGCAACCAATATACTTAAGTGCAAGCTAATTACCTCCTCGTAGCCTCTCTTCCAATATTGCCTCTTTATGAACTCCAGCAATTTGTTGCAAACTCGAGCACCATGTGGAAGAAAGAAACAACTTCCAGGGCTGAAATGCATAAGTATCATCAAATATTTTGGCTGTAGTGGAAACTACAAGTAATTTCAAGGTATACCTTAGTGAAGGAAAAAAGAAAAGCTCCTGCTTCTTTCCCAGCTCTCTGTGATCATATTTCTTTGCTTCCTCCAGCATCACTAGGTATTCCTATAAATAAACGTTGTTTTATTAAATAGTTCTTTCTTTACACCAGAAGTACAGATGAAATAAAAAGGATTTATAAAATTCCTAGACTTCTCTCAATCTATCCTCGTGTTTCTCTGATTTCATATAATCCAAAGAGGCAAAATGCGCTAGTTTTCCATGCTTAAAACCTACCCAAAAAAGGTTTTCCATGTTAAGAAGGATATGTAAATACACCGGAACACAAACAAGGAAAAGCATCAGAAAAAGCCTAAAAACTGTTAAAAAGCTAGAGCAAACAAAGACTAAAGAGTATAGGTAAACATAATCAATGACGATTTACAAGAGGTCATGCATATTGATGGAGTCCAATTTGCAACATTGGGTATGCTAAAAATGAGCCAATCATTTCTCAAAGATAATCACTCAAAAATAATTTGGAGTCCTTTCTCATGCAAATAAGGGGTTATTTCCTCTTCCTTTCTTTATCCATTTTCTTTTCCTTTTTCTTCTTTTAGAGGGAGGGCAGATGTGGAGGTATATGAAAATTAGGTGGTCTGCAGTTTCACAAGCCCTTCTTTTCATGAAGCAATTTCATAATTCTTATTCTTTTATTTGGTGCTGATTATTATCAGTGAGGCATAGTGGCAGAAGGTCAAAGTCAAATCCTAAAACAATGTAACCAGCTTTTCAAAGTCACCTTCAGCTGTTTTTGATCTGGAAAAGATATTCCATAGACTCTTTGCAAGCTTTCACGGTCCTTATCTCCCCTCCAATATGCTGATGAAGCCTAGAATCATAAGATTGATCAGGAAAGATCGAATCAACACACATAGGCTGACTCTTTCTTCAATGAGAAAATGCATCAACTCACCTTTTCACAAGCTAATGCTTTAACAAAAGATGTATTTGGTATATGCGGACCACGGCACAGATCAACCAAGGGGCCACATCTGTATACTGTGATTGTTTTATCTTCAGGTAAATCCTCAATGATTTCAACCTAATTGAAAGATGGGGAAAAACAAACTAGGATGCGAGATTCCTGAAAATGTCGCACACAGAAAAAGAATGGAAGGATTAAGACACTAGTTCATAGCAATTCAACCTTAAACCTATTGTCAGAGAACATATCAAGAGCTTGTTGCCATGAAACTTCGATGCGTTCAAAAGGTTGCTTCTCCTGAGAAATAAAGGGAAGTTAGTTGCATTCGAATATAGTGCAGGAAAAACAAATAAAAAATTGCAACAGGCAATGGTGCCTTTGCAATTGCATAGAACCATAAAAAAGAAAAGATAAACTCTTGAGGTGCTCACTAAGTGATGATAAAGATCTAAAACAGCCTCTATCAGTCTTATACCGTCATGTCCTACAATTTGCTACAACCTTATCGTTGCATTCTTGATTAGGCATGTATAAAGTATCATATAAGAAAGAAGATTTTTGTTTAAGATAGGAATATATTCAATAGCAATATACAAATATATGACTGTGTGTAGTTGCATCCACCACATGACTAGGTAATGGTCTTGACTCTTCATCTGGTGAATGTTCTACAAATATTTGACTGTATATAGTTGTGCCCACCACATGAATAGGTAGTGGTCTTGACTCTTGATCTGGTGAATGTTCTACAACTGGGTCGGTAAGGCTCCGGTGATTATCTTAACTAAAGAGTTCCTCTTAGTTCAGCAATCAGCAAACTCTGTTCTTACATGTATTTACTTGAAAAGAGACGAGCAGAAAACACTCAAATCTGTTGAATGTGTATTTTCCTTTTTATCAACTTCCTAATCATACAGCAAGGAAAGTGAAACTTTTTACTAAGTTAATAATCACGTATCAATAAAAAGAAACATGAAACTCAACCATAAAATGTTCCTCCATTTTTACAAACAACCAGAATGAAACTCCAAGAGACCAAAAAAAAAAGGGTAAGACAGCAAAATAAAAAATTCAAGAGGCAACAAGCAGTTGCACTTTTATGCTCACTAGATAAAGGCAATTCTGAGAGACAAGAGAGTAGTACCGAAACAGCTTTTGCTGCCTCCGACTCGATCCGTTTAAAATGATCCTCATTTAATCCCAGATCACCATAAAAGGCGTCATAATAGAAACCCTGAAGTGGCAATTTAGACATGTCATAACAGGTTGGAAGCAATATGAACTGACTAATAATAAGCTATAATGAAAGAGAGAGCCCTGCCAGCTATCTGGCCCAGGAGGAGGGCAGCTGGTGAACTCGTGGCTACAGTGAAGGCAACAAATTTAAGATACTAACGGTAGGATGAGGAATTGTCCCATCGTTTTGACAAAGATATCAGCTATCAAATTAAGTGGGCAGTCAATAAATACCAACTTTAATCAAATTACTTTTAGGAAACTAATTAAGCATATCACTGGCCAGCTAGCTAGATGTTTTCACTTTAATAGATTCACAAGGAAGAAATGGAATAACTATCCCAAGTTTCCAAAAGCCATGTAAGGAGAATAGAAATTCCGTCATGACGACCCCAGAAGTAATCAATTAACCAATCAAGTATGACTCGATGTCGTGACCTATGTAAATCCTCCATATCCATCCTACTCTGTTCGGGCCCACTTCACTCCAATGCTAGATAGTTTGTCTCGCATTCCAGATCACATCTAACCTCTCAAAAGAATAACTTCAATATTCAAAGATCCGGCAAACATATTGTACCTCTCCTTTTGTTGTACATGGTCCAATACACAATTTGCATCCATATGTCATCTCCAACGACTAACAAAACCACAAAAAGAACATAAAAAGGTAAAAGAATGAGCATAGCAAGTATCTCAGCACAAATTGCTAAAAATCATAACTTGATGAAGACACAACCACAATGTGGTAGACAAAAGATTAATACCTCTCCAAGAATGTGAGCACTTGAGTGCCAAAATGTGTCGCGACCTTCATCACTGTCAAAAGTGAAGAGCTCTAGCTTACAATCACATTCCAACGGCCTCAACAAATCCCAAAGCACCCTGTTCACCTTAGCGACCAATGCCTTTGAAGCCAAGCTCTTCGATATCTCCTTTGCTATATCCAATGGTCTGGTATTCCATTTCTTCCCCTCCTTGATTGTCCCATTCTGTAACTCGATCCTAATTAAGCACAATCATAACCCACATTCAAACTTTTAACTTAAAATAAAAACGTATTACCAAATAAATCATTCCTGTGTAAATCAAACATCATTCCAATTTGTTTTAAAATGCGGAAACATAAAAATAACATACAAAATAGAAGCGATATCAAAGGCGAAAAGTGCAAAAAAACAAGGTTCATTAGAGCTTTAAGCGAAAAGCGCAAATAAAGAGTGGGTTTTAACGAAGAAGACGCAATTTGGGGGAAAATGCAAATATGTATGTTTGGTCTAAGACTAACAATTATAAGCATGAACAACAAATACATGCACCGTGAATTGAAAAACAATTACGATAAAGTGAAATATCAATTGTTTAGTGTTGCCTCTTCATGATTTTTTTTGATAAGGTAAATCGTATTAATCAAAAGGGAGAGACCTCCCGTACACAGGAAGTATACCAAAAAGTAGAGAATTTACATCAGAACATGATTCTCTACAAAAGACGCACAATCTTCTATACAAGCAGGGGCTATATGAGTGCACCAAAAAGCAATCAAAGATAAAAGACTATTTCTTAAAATGCGAAAAACCTCTTCATCATTATGCTCATTGGCTCGGAAAAGTATGTCTTAGATCCTTGATGAGGTCACTGAAGCTAAGTGATGCGAAGCCCTCAAGTTTTGAGCCTCGGTTCAGGGTTTAAGTGCATCTTTGACAATATTTAAAAATAGCATAAACCACAATATGCTTAGTTAAAAAGTATTTCAGAAAAACATACGAGAAAATCATAAAATTTTGTGTGACTCCATAAATAACAATAATATCAACTCCTTAACTAGATTTCACAGTGAATTGAAACAGTATTTCTTATTTTTTTATCAGTACTGTTTCCAAGTATTTTTTAAGAAAACATCTTTAGTTACATAAACATACTATAAATAAATCAAACTATACTATAAATCACATCTTTTGTAAAAGAAAATCCAAGAATGTTTAAAAACTTTGTAATGTACATAAAAAATTTGTATGACTATATAAATAGCAACAATGCCATTCTCTTTTCACAATTAATTTTAGGTGTGAAGTGGAACATCACATGAAACAAAATTTACATCTTTAACAACATAAAACAGTCCTAAAAATCACAATCTATCACAATAAAATGTCTGATAGGATCGCAATTAAAAAAAAAAGAAAAAACGACTATGCAAATAGTAATAATGTCATTCTTCATTAAACAGAGTATTAATAAGATGAAATAATTTCTCAAAATAATTATAGTTTACTTGATAGGATCAGGGGAGAGCGAAAGGCGCTGAACGCGTTGCTCGTTTTGGATTGATTCGAAGAGTTTGATACGTTTAGGAATAACGTTTTGTAGATAACTTTCGTCTTTAGGGTAGGCGGCGGCGGAATTAGCTTTGGAACTTTTCGCAGCTTTTCCCATTATTGGTTCAGATTTCAGATAAGAAATAAGCGGAGGAAGAGGAGGAGAAAGTGTTTACACGGCGGAGGGGGATGAAGAAGAGGCGCCGATATATATTTTTTCTATATATAGAAGAGCCATGCATGGTCATTTAACTCAGTATAACTTTTGCCAATGCCTCATTTTTAGATAAGGGTACAATAGTCAAACACAACACTGGTCTAGAAATATTCATTCCATTGTCTTGCTCCTTGCTTTGTTCTATGTTACTGGCAATAGTAGGTTAACATCATTGAAGCTTCAGCTAAATTTGCAATAAGGTAACAGTCCTAAATTCTTCTAATACAGTCTATTTGTTAACATTTATGGGAAGGTTCGGTTATACATTCTCTGTACTAATCTCTTTCTGTTTCAACTTAAAATCCAGGTGCGTATCTCTTTTTGATTTGTTTCCATTCGGTATCACTTTTAATTTGCTTCTATAAGTTTGGAAATTTTATTTTGCAATTTTCTTTGCGGTTCAAGTATTTTTTTATTTCTACGCTGGGTGCTGGGAGCTCTTGGATTTATTTTTATTATTTTTCTTTTTTAATTTTACTACTTTTGCAGCGTTTGGTTTTATTAAATTAGATTTTCGTTGACACATGATACAACTTTTTTATTGTGCCTGAACACCCTTTCCTTTTGTGTTGCTTTTTTTTTAATTTTGATTTTCGAAGTACATCAATTACAATTATTTTAGTACAAAATTAATAAACATTGTTTAGTTAATAAAAGGTAAATTTATGACTAGAAATTAGACGTGTTTGTTTCCTGACCTTCCAATAATGTGAAATTCTTTTCATCTAATTCTTAAAAATCACCTTTTCATCTGGCAAATTTCTTATTAGGTCTGTTATAGACAAGGTGAGTTGTTGTAGTCTCTATAACTTATCCTTTTGGTGCGGGAATAATAGGATAGAAAGTGTAATGACCCGGCCGGCCGTTCCGTGAGATTTACCCCATTTCCCCCATTTCTGCATTTGTATATTGCTAGCCTAATTTTATTGTGTTGGGTCAGTTGGTTTGGGTCCGGAGTGATTATGATGAGAATTGAGGCATTTAATCTCTTAAAGTAGCCTAATAGTTGAGAAAGTCAACTGAGAGTTGACCTATTGGTGAACGACCTCGGAATGCGGATTTTATGACTCGGATAGCTTCGTTAAGTGATTTGGGACTTAGGAGTGTGTTCGGTATGAAGTTTTTATGTCCGGTGTAGAATTAGGCTTGAATTGGCGAAATTTGAGTTTTGGCGATTTTCGATCGCCAGTGGAAAATAGGCTATCGAGGTCGGAATTGAATTCTGGAAGTTGGAGCAAGTTCGTAATGTCATTTTGGATATGTCAACCAAATTTCAGGTCAATCGGAGGTGTTTTGGTTTGTTTCGGCGTAGTTGGCGAAATTTGGAAGTTTCAAAGTTCATAGGCTTGAATTTGATGTGATTTTGGTGTTGTTGTGTTGTTTTTGGTGTTTTGAAGGCTCGACTAAGTTTAAATGATGTTATGAGATATGTTGGTATGTTTGGTTGAGGTCCCGAGGGCCTCGGGTGTGTTTCGGGTGGTTAACGGACCAATTCTTGGCTTGAAAACTGGGCAGATTTCTGCTGGTGTGAGGTTCTGGTTTCCTTCTACGCGATCGCGTGAGGATATTTGCGATCGCGTAGAGTAAAATACTGGGGCATGCCTTTTGTTTTATGCGATCGCATGGTTAGGATTGCGATCGCATAGGTTGGTCAGGTTGGGCAGTGTGATCGCGTGGGTATTTCTGCGATCGCGTAGAGTATTTTGATGCGCGTGTGTGGGGTGAAGAATTGTTCTATGCGATTGCGCGTATGGGTCTGCGATCGCATTGGTTGGTTGGTCTGTGCATCGCGATCGCGTGCCAAGATTCGCGATCGCAATGAAGAAAATTTAATGGCTGGGCAGAATGTTTAAAAAGGCCATTTGTGCGAGAATAGCTCATATTTCCTCCATTGTTGACGAGTTGGGAGCACTTTTGAGAGGATTGAAGAGGGAATTGAAGGGAATCACTTGGAGGTAAGGTTTTTAAACTTCATAACTCGTTTATATGTCGATTTCTAAGTAATTAAAACATAGAATTTGCTGGAATTAGCCCCAAATTGGGGAAGAAGGGTGCATGGGAGATTGATTTTCTTTTGAGGATTTGAGTGAGAAATTGTGGTCCGATTTTAATGTTCTTGGTATGTATAGAATCTTGGGAGGGCGAAGATTCTAATGATGTAAAAATTATCTAATTCCGAGATGTGGGCCCGGGGCTCTGGTTTGGCCGAATTTCGAGATTCCTGTATAATTTGATCGTTTTCGATTGGATTGAGTTCCTTTGATATATATTGATGATGTTAAACTAGTTTTGGCTAGATTCGGAGCAATCGG